>PVKS010038609.1:0-17798 GCA_004027875.1 Aplodontia rufa
TGTCCTGCAGCAGAGACAGCACCTGCCCAGAGGACACTCACTGTGTGTGTGAGGTGTGGCCAGGACCTGCCACATGGATGGCCACATGGACATGGGACATGTAGGAAGAGTAAGGGCTGTGGAGGCAGGAAGAGGAAGCAGAAGGGACGCAGCAGAGGGAGGAGGGGTTCTTGGGGTGCTAGAATGGACAGGGAGAAGAAAGGAGAGGGAAGAGAGGAGTGAGGGGTGGGAGGCCAGGGAGAGGTCAGGTGCAGGAATCTGTTCCCGAGGAAAGTCAGTGGTGAAAGCCCTCCAGTTGAACCTAGGCTAGTCCCATAGTGGAGCCCAGGCTGGCCCTGCAGTGGGGTTGAGGCTAGCCCTGCAATGGAGCCAAGGCTGGCCCCACCATGGAACCGAGGCTGACCTGTCTCAGGGAACAGGGCTGCCAAGGACTGAGCTAGAGCCTGTGGGCAGGGACAGCTTCCAGGCAGCAAAGGGAGTAGCTCCTAGAGTGGGTGACCCTCTGAGGTGACCCAGGGAGAAGGCAGGAAGCTGCACCCAGGGACAGGATTAGTGCCAGGTGAACCTCACAGCAGGATGCAGAGCGGGGCTGGGGGCCACAGGGTGCAAGCTGAGTCAGCTGAAGGAGGCCCAGCTCAGGCAGAAGCCCAGGTGGCACAGGCTGGGGCGACAAGGTGGAGGGAGCAGGGTGGCACCGGCTGTGCCCAGGGCTGAGAGGCAGCGGTGATGGCTGTGCTTGTCCTGACTACCTAATGCCTGAAACTGGGGCACTTAAGGGATCAACCAGAGGCTCAGTGTCAACTAGGTTGCACCTCAGTTTGGAAACAGTTCAACAGACTAGGAAATGGAAGCGTTCATAGAACTGTGGGCACCCGTGTGCGACCCAGATGGCAGGAGAGGGGAGCGCTGCACAGAACAACTCTGAGCTGGGATGGCGAGACACGACCCGTGTTTGACAGACACTGGGAAGCACCCAAGGGTGCCCTGCTGGGTGAATGGATTACCAAGCCAGGCTGTGCCCCAGGGGCTGCACTCAGCAGTGGCGCATGAGCCAAGGATGCAGTGACTGGTGGCTCCACTGAGCCAAAGCCACCCCAGCACCCCTTCATTCACAGTGTTCTCACATCGGCGGAGCCATGGAGAGCAGGTTGCTGAGCTAGTGTTGGGGACCGCAGGGTGACCAGTCGCTCTGCACCCGATCATGGTGTGGGCTGTGCACACCTGTGCATGTGGTAAAACTCAAACCTGTGCACTTCAAAAGACAAGCCATGTAGTCTAAAATATCAAATAGTATGCATGAACTTCAAGACAGAAAACAATTCCAGATGCTGGGGACTCCAAGCTGAGAAAAAGAGGGGAATCGTCCCTGAGTCCTCTAACAAGGAGCATTTCCAGGCACACGGGACTGTGCCAGAGCATTCCCCAGAGTGGCCCTCACAGTACCATCGAGCAATCATCAGCTCTCATGAGAAGCCACTGGCTGGCACAGAGGGCGTCCCCTGCACACAGCTACAGCTGCCACCCGCAGGGCTGGCGTCTCTGCCTCCCACGCGCTTGCTCTCCCAGTCAGCCTCCTCTGCCGCCAAGACCTCCCCTCGCTGGCCAGGCCCCAGCTGCGAGGGACTTGCCACGTGGCAGGAGGAGGCTGCGGAGGGTGCACTGCCAGGGCTGGTCCACAGGGAGGCGGGACCCGAACAAGCAGCGCCAGAGACTTCGCAGCCTCCCCTAGCACACACCCCATGACCTTGTTCTGCTACAAAATCCAAAACAGGACACAGACAAGGAGACTGGGGACTCCTGTGTCCAGGAGGGCAGCGTGCATGGTTCAGCCCTGCCTGGAACCCACGCTCTGACCCCTCACTGCTGGGCTGCACTTGCTGGTGGGGGTGCAGCAGTCACTGCCTGGCACAGGCCTCCCTCTGCCCCCACACCTGTCACTGTCACACTGGAGCCCTGTGCACCCTGGAGGCACGGGAGTGCTCCACGGCTGTGTGAAGGGTCTTCGGGAAGGCTGAGTCCGCCCGAAATGGAAAGGCGATCACCACCAGGGCCGCGCTTCCCGGGCCAGCTCTGGGTGGTGAAGCTGCGGCATGCGGAGGTGTCTGGGAGGCCAGGGGTGGGCTGTGCATTCATGCAGTGGCTCCCTGGAGCCCCAGATGTGCTGCCCTGGGGGTCAGAGAGGAAGGAAGCCCACTGCCAGCTGGCACAGACCACGGCCAGCAGGGGACAGCAGACAGGCAGTTCTCAGCGCTGGGGAGGGCCAAGTGAGGCCCGGAGGCAGTCCCCAGTGTTCTCCTGAGTGTTGTCCTCATGGGGCCCAGCCTATCTGCAGGAGCCCCTCTGCACCAGGGGCCCACAGTGCTGGCGCCCAGGCGATCCTTCCCACTGCCATCTGTCTGGCCTCATGTAGGTTACCGAGCCCTCAGGAGCCAACGTCAGGGCCTCCGGTCTCTAACTCAGACACTGCATCTTCATGCCTTTTAAACTTGGAGTGTTTGGGATTCCACTGTTGCCCTGTTGAACTTTTCCAGAAATATTTCCTGCACAGCAAATTCTTGAGCCTCCTTTGAGAGGCGTCTCCTTCTATCCTTGTTCTCCACGCCCTCAGCCTCCCTCCAGGCCCAGCCTTCTCTGGCCCCCAGGAGGCTCTCCAGCTGGAGACCTAGCTGCCCAGGGAGTGGCTGGGGTTTTGCCCTCCATTCCAGGGAGTCCAGGGAAGGGGCTCCATGGGCCACCCACATACCTGCTCCAAGGAGACCCCCAGGCTCCCTCAGGTAAGCCCTTATCAGGGAGAACTAATCCCACCAGGCCCACCCCCAGTCCTTCTGCCTGTGACTGGTGTGTGGTCACACCCGTGGGATTCGCCATGGAGACGGTCTGCAGGCTGTGTGACAAGGTGAGCCTCTCCTGGCCACACGCTGAGGTGACACCGCAGGGTCAGTTCTGAAAAGGGTTCCAAACACTCCTCAGTTCTGTGTTACTCGTGGACCTGTACCCAGCACCCTGCAGCCAGACGGACCTGTGGACCCTCCTATCCCACCCCAGAGCCCAGCGCCCAGCAGAGGGCCTGCGGGCAAACGAAGGCTGGAAGGAAGAGGAGGGGGAGCCAAGAGGGGACAGATGCTCTGCCCCCTCTGCTCGCAGCACCATGGGCTCCTGTCTCCCTCCCGACCTGCCTGCCCTGGGCTCTGGGCTCCTTGCTCTGCTCTCCCTGGTGGTGAACTCCGTGTGTCCTGCTGGGGGGTCACACTCTAACTCAACATCACACCTTCCTGCACGTCCTTCCGAACACTTCTGGGTTTTGCTTTAGATTTAGGTCTCCAACCTGCTCAGAATTTGTTCTTGTCCTTGGTGTAAAATGAGGCTCTGAGGGCTTCATTCCCATTTGTCAGGGTGCCAGCTTTCCACAATGCCTGGGAGGGGGAGCCTGGAATGCCCTCCCCCACCTCCTGCCCTGGCCAACTCCTACTCATCCCTCAGTACCCTGAGCGTGCCTGTCATTGGCACCAGTGTCCTGAGGAGGGCCCCTGAGAGGGAGGTGGGTTTCACTTGGGGCCATTAGGGTCCTCAACCTTGTCACAGAGAGGAGTTTAAGGCTGGGGTGAAGCAAGGCACAGATGGATTTTATTGAGAGAAAGACTTACACACAGGACAGGGTGGAGTGTGGCGTTGCAGCGGAGGGCGCCAGCAGCTCTTGGCCAGGCACGCAAGGTCAGCAGTGCAGGCAGGGGGTGTGAAGGGCGTGTTCAGCTCTCTGCTGAACTGAGAGCCAGCGCTCCCGGGGGGGCCTTGTCGTTGTTTTGGAGGCCCTCTGTCTTGTGAATGTGAACAGCTGGGCCCTGATGGATGGGTCAACACCACTTGTGGCCCGGAGGACAGGGACTCGGGCTTCGAGTCACGGCCCCTCCTGCATTGTCCCCACATTCCCTTCTCCAGGTGCGCATGTCTTCCATCCCACCTGCTCGCAGCTCCCAGAGAGGCCTGGGCTGGGCATGTCCTCTGGCCTCCTGTGGCCTCTCTGCTCCCTTCTGTCCACAGCAGAAAACGCAGAAAAGCAGCTGGACAAGTGGGGCTAGCCAGCAAGGGTCAAGATGCCGCCTCTCTCGCAGCCGGGTGGCCTGGGCAAGTTCCTTAGCTCCTCTGCTTTCCTTTCTTTTCCGTAGACAGCAGATGGAAGACCGCGAGTGTCTCCAAACTTACTGTGCACAGTGGGGGAAGGGCCTCACAGCCTCCCGGCCCCTCAGCACTCAACCCCCTTGATGTGGCCACAGTGTGACCATGGACACCACGGCCCGTCCTTTCCTGTCATCTTCCCTCTGTTCTGAGTGCTCCCTGGGGTGGGAGCTGGCTCCGACCCTGGCCTGCCCATGGTGGTGGGTATTTGCTGATTTCCTGACCTGAGTAGCCACACAGCCCAGGGTCAGGAGGGGACCTCACCAAGGCCACCCGGATGGGGAGAAAAGTGACAGCAGAGCAGCCTGGGGCTTGGCCACTGGCAGGACACTGACGTTCCAGGTGAGAAGGGAAGGGCAGACCCAAGGGGGGCTCCGGGTGGGAAGGGAAGGGCAGACCCGAGGGGCAGCACCAGCTGCCTGCACCGCCTGCACTCAGGCGGCTCCTCTCCCACCTCACGGCCGCATGCCTGCAAGTCTGTCTTCCCTTCCACCTTTCTCCTGGAGCCCCACCCAGCCCATGCCACCCACTACCCCCAGTCCCTTGGGGCAACCGCAGAGCAGGGGCCTGGTACCCCCCCTAGCCAAGGCTCAGGCGACAGTCCACATCCCCATCACTCTATGGATGTGGAAACTGAGGCCCCAAGAAAAGGGGCGGACTCTAGATCACCCAGGAAGTTGGTGGCCAATGAGGGCCACCACAGCAGCCTAGTGCCTAGCAGAGGGTGCTCTTCCAGCAGATCCTGAGGCCAGGCTCAGGAAGGCCAATGGGTAGATCAGACACTTCCTGCCAGTGGCTGAGCGAGGCACCCCAGGGCAAGTGTTCAGGGTGCCCCAGGTGCTCCCGACACCTGGCTGTGAGCTGCTCACCCCTCGCTCTCGGCCCATGACACAGCCCGAACCTTGCCCGTGTGGAGTCCAACCAAGGCCAGCCTGACTTCCTAGAAGGGTTTTTGGGGTCCAGCTGCTCCCTGCATCCCAACCCTGAGGAGGGGCTCACAGGCACCTGCACTCCTTAGGAAGGGGCAGCCAAGCACTTGCACCTCAGAGAGGACGAACTTAGCTCCCCAAGGGCTCCCAAGTCTCTCCTAGGCTCAGAGCCCTAGGCCCAGGAGGGTCTGGCCAGTCCCAGGATGACAGCCAGGCTGCCTGTCCCCTCTGCAGGGTAACACAGGGACATGAAGAGGATTCAGGGGCAAGTGATCATGCACTCTTGGCACAGCCCCATCCTACACTCAGATCGGCAAGGTTGGGAGAATCTGAAAGGCGTGAGCTGCACCTAGAGCATCCCCACCTCCCCAATCAGGGTCCCTGGTGCAGCTGAGGCCAGGCCTGTTGCAAGGGGCTGGGCAGAGAAGCACCTGTGCCAGGACTCAGGGACTCTGGAGCTTCCCAGCAACTGTGTGCAGCGGTCTGCCCATCTGCAGCTTTCCACTGCTGAGGGTTCACCAGCCCCAAGCCCTCCCTCCTGGCCCTTCTCCCTGCTGCCTCCTGGGTGAGGAGAAGCCAGGGAGTCTGGGCACGGCTGCGCTGTGGAGCAGTGGAGAAGGCACGTCCTGCAGAGGACTCCTGGGCAGTTCTCTGTTCCTGGAAGTCCCAATTTACTACAGGCTCAGCAGAGAAGGCAGTGCCCAGCCCTGCCCTCCCACACGGTGCCAGAGCTTGTGTCTCAATGGCCACTTCCCAGCCACAGCCTGCTGCTGACGTGGCCTCGCGCCTGAGCTGTCTCCAGCAGAACCAGGGAATGTCCACAGGCCCGGGCAAGGAGGAAGCCACTCATGCCAGATGGGCCAGCCTGCCTTGAGGCTCCTGGGTGGAGAGGGAGCAGAGCATGCCCCCGAGAGGGCCGCTCCCCACAATGCCAATCTGCCCTAGGGCCCAGGGGTGCACAAGTCCTAGAGGCCCAGGCCAAACTCCAGCAGAAGCCTGCTCTGTCCCACCTTCCTTCCCTGCCAAGCAGGGAGGGTCCTGTCCTGGGCACTGCCCTATTCCAAGTCCAGCCCAGGGCATAGCTGTGAGGGCAAGGCCAGGTGACAAGCCAGGCGAGTCTGACCCCAGAGCCTGAATGCTACCCTCTCCCTCCCCAGTCAGCCTGGACACACTCCATGAAGAGGGGTCACCAAAATCAGGGACGTGGGACCCCCAGGCTGGATTGGCCCTAAAGCCTGCGTGTGCCTATCAGACAAGGACTCAGAGGCCCAGAGAGGTCAGGGCCTCCCCAGCCTCACACAGATGATTGAGGAAAGAGTCAGGACACGCCTGTCACCCCCTCCTAGGCCCACGAGACCCTGTGCCCTACCAAATGGCCCAAGTCCTCCAGTTTCCTACCTCTCTTCCCCTCCCGGAGGTGGGAAGGACAGAGATGCTCCTCAGGGTCTGGTCTCAGCATGCCATGGACATCACCAGTTATAATCAAACTCTCAAATAAATTTCTAGATGTTTCTTCACACCAGGAACCTCAACAGTCCCCGGCCCCTGAGAGGCTCCTGTGCTCTGTCACCAACAAACACCCGCCACAGTTTCCTCCAGCACCCGTAAACAGTTCACTGGCCAACAGGGCCACTGGCAGAACTCTGAGAACAGCCACGGTGTCTGCTGCAGTCCCAGCTGCCCAGGACCGAGGGACTCCAGAGCCCAGCGGGGTGACTGGGGACCAGGACAGATCCCAGCACCCACACCTTCCTGGCCCAGGGCCTTCGGGCCTGCTCTCCTACCAGAGGGTCAGGAGCCAGGTGACAGGGTGTCCACCCAGCACTGAGAGTGCTGCTGAGGGGTGGGCTACGTGCCTGTCACCGACTGCAACAGAGCCACGGGGGACCCCACACAGGAGACCAATGTGCCCAGCACATCAGGGTCCCAGGTTCCTTCAGAGGCTGGCTGGTGCCGGGTGTGGAAGGTGGGTGGGAGGTGGTGGGTGGTGGGTGCTGGCGGGCTGTCTCTGTTGGACATGCAGCCAGGGCAGCAATGCTGGCTCCCACCAAGTGGCTCAAAGTTCTGGAACCGACATCCACTCCCACCAGCACCTGGGGGCAAAGGCCTGGTGCACGGGGCCTGCCAGGGGTGTGCAGTGACCGCACATGCAGTCCCGATGTGCATTTCCCTGGCGGCTGCTGGTCACTTTTTCACGGTTAGGGCTCATCTGGATATTCTTCTGTGGTGTTTTAAAGTCTGCCCACTGCTGCTCCGTCCGCTTTTCCTCATTGATTTGTGGTTGTTCTTTACTTGCCAGCCTTTGCCAGGCCCACGCGCTGCTGGGATCTCCTGCTCTCCTGCTCATTGGCCTGCCTGGTCTTCCTAAGGTTAAGGCGATCCTGGCGGTTCGCGTCCTCAGTCCCCTATAGTCCAACCTGCTGATTCGACCTTTCTGATCAGACCTCTGAGGAGACCTTTGTCCATCCCCAAAGTCATCAAGCCATGACCTGGCGTCTTCTAAGGAATTCTGGTTTGACTTTGCACCCAGAATTGGGTATGAGTGGAGCAGGGTCGGGTCGCTTTCCCTAGGACACCCAGCAGCTTCAGGGACCTTGGCTGGAAGGTCCGTTCCTCCCTGGCCCCTGTCTCCCCCATCAGGCAGTGCCAGGCATGAAGATCTGTCTGGACTGTTCCAGCCCAGCTCTCTGCTTGGCCCCACATCTTGCAGTCTTGATTTTGCCACTTCGTCGCAGTCACCGGGGCCCTGCAAGGAGACCTCCAGCCTGGCTCTGTTTTGCAGATCACCCCACCTGTGCTGGGTGCCTGGCCTCCTGGGAGGCAGCTGGGACCAGGGCTTTTCCTTCTGCATGTCAGACATCACCCTGCTCTTGGGAGGATGAGGTCTCAGCTTCGGCCCCCGCCAGGTGGGCAAGCTCAGGGTCAGGCAGGTGACTTCAGCTGGGAGCTGACATGCCCAGGGGTGGGCTCCCCGAAGTCCAGGGTCTCACTTCCCCAGCAGCTGTTAGCGTTTGGAGCTAGACCTGGAGCACACGGGCACCACCCCGGGGCATCCCCTGACAGATCAAGGGGCCTCCCCACTGTGGGCAGGCTCCCTGGAGCTGCTGCCCAGAGTCGAGCGCTTGGGAAACAAAGATGGCTCATCCCCACCTTCGTCTCCAGTCCCGGCTCTCCAGTCCTGGCTCTCCAGTCTTCTTCCAAAGGAAAGGAAGAAAAATCTTCAGAAGTGGAGTTTTGAAATCCTTCCAAGAAGATCCTACTGTAGCTGGTGGGGGTCTGGCCACCTGCAGCAACTGATGGCGTGGGTCACTAAGAAGGACAACAGTGGCACTGGGTGGTACTAGCCAAGTCCCACCAGGTGCTGGTGGCATATGTGAGCCAAGTTCTGTGGCAAAGGGGACAGCTGTGAAAAAGACACTCAAGAGGGCTGGAGCTGTGGCTCAGCGGTTATGGCGCTTGCCTGACATACGCAAGGACATGGGTTCAAATCCCAGCACCACGTACACAATGAAGTCTCCAAGCAATGAAAGCCACATGTAAATATAAATAAAATTGATTCTCTCTTTCTCTCACTGTCCCACTCTCTCTCTTAAAAAAAAAAGGCACTCAAGGCCTCAAGACCCTAAGGGGCCAGAAGTGATGCTGCCTGAAACAAGGTCCACACCCATGTGTCGAGGGGCCAGGGCCATGGCAAAGGTGGCCTGGAACAGGCTGATGGGAAGCTGGGCCTTGGGAAGGAGACAGGGTGAAGGTGTTCTAGGGGGACCCACATGGCTAGCAGGGCGGCAGCGAGAGGTTACCACCTGCTCTGAGGGTCATACTCACGGGAGCTGTCTAGGCTGAGTGAGGCCCCGGGAGGGTGAGTAGAGCTCATAGACTGGGACTGGTCTGTGCCTGGCAGGGTCACAGGTGACATTGTCTCATACCAGGCCTTTGCTGTCCCAATGAAGTACCCTTTTCTGGGTCCTGTCAGGAGGGGTCCAGCTGGAGGGTGGAGAAACAGGGATGTGTTCCCTCTGCAGCTGAGTGCTGGCTTTAGGTGTGCCAGCTTGCTGAGGCTGAAGGACTTTGGAGGATGGGAGGGAGCAGCACCTGCCAGGAGCACATGGCCAGGTGGGGTTCCTCCTCCTCCTCCCACCCTGCGCCTGACTTCTGCAGGACGTCCTTTCCCACCAAGTCTGGAGGGAGTGGGGACTGAGTTTGGGCAGGCTACAGTTGTCTTTGTGGGTTCTAGATTGTTCTTATGCCCTATTCCACATCCATCCTCTCTCCCTACTGCAATAACCTTACAGAGCCACCCCCTGACTGCAGACAGCAGAATCCCTGTCACAAAACCCTTTAAAATAAACACACATTCACATATGTGATGACATACATGACCTTGTATATCAACACATGAATTTATATGCTCAGGGCAACACCTGGAATATGAAGTGGGCATTCTGGTATGGTGGATGGTGCACGGATGGTGGATGATTGATGATGGTGGATGGTGGATGGATGGTGGATGGTTGGATAGAAATATGGTGGGTGGGTAGGATTGTGGATGGATGGTTGGATAGATGGATGATTGATGGATGGTAGATGGTGGATGAATGAATGGTGGATGGATGGAGGTGGATGGGTATGGATGGGTAGATAGATGGAGGTGGATGGTAGAAGAGTGGGTAGATGGATGGTTGATGGATGGATGGAGGTGGATGGGTATGGATGGGCAGATAGATGGAGGTGGATGGTGGGTAAGTGGGTAGATGGATGGTTGATGGATGGTAGATGGTGGATGAATGAATGGTGGATGGGTGGGTAGATGGATGGATGGAGGTGGATGGGTATGGATGGGTAGCTAGATGGAGGTGGATGAGTGGGTAGATGGATGGTTGATGGATGGTGGATGGTGGATGGGTGGGTAGATGGATGGATGGATGGAGGTGGATGGGCAGAAGGCTATGGATGGGTGAGTGGATGGGTAGATACATGAACAAATGAGTGAATGATTGAGCAAACCAGCAGTGGAGATCAAGTACACCGTGGGAAATAGCAAGGAGCAAGAGCAGGATGTGATAATGCGCACGTCACGTTTGTGAGGAATTAGCCAACTACTGAGAGGCAAGAGGTACCCCTACTGATTGATGCAAGATACTTGCAGGTATAACATGGAAGCATAGCTTGCAAAAGAGCAGGGCTAGGATTCACTGTAGCCCACCAGACAGAAGCAATCCTGGGGCCATCCTGGAGCTAGTGTGGTCTCTCCAGCACCCAGAATCCGGAAGGGCTTCCAATGCAGGGCATTCAGCAGCCCGGAATCTGGAAGAGCCTCCAACGCAGGGCATTCAGCAGCCTGGGGTTCTCTGAGCACGACTACATCCACGTGGCACTGTAACCCAGCTCCACCCATTCTTGGAGGCTGGATATGAGAGCCACTGTGGGTCCTCCACTCCATGGTGAGATCTTTCCCACAGGCCCTGCCTCCATGGCCCCTGCTCTGACCATTATTCATAATTGCTGCAAAATTCCCACAAGAGGATGGTGCTGTCAGACCCTGGATCTGATCTTGAGACCTTGCCTTCTGACAGAGCCACTGAGGGCCATGGGCCCCAGGACTGGCTGTGAGGGACTCTGCTTTCCCATTCCACAACCTCCCCCCACATCTCTGTCTCCATAAATGGCCCCGAAAATCCAGGAGACAGAGAATGAAACCTTGCAAGGCCTTCCATCTTTGTGGGGACTTCCACAAAGATGGCACCTATGCCTGCCTTCTCTCCCCTCCCGCTCTACCTCCCAAGACCTGGCAGCAGCCCGCAGCCTTGCTGGTCTCAGGAGCAGGGCTCACGCTGGTTTGCTGCTCGTCTCCAGTGGTCAGAGTGCTGCATCCTCCATCTGTAAAATGGGGGTGATGGTGAGCAGCCCAGAGGGCTGCCATGACAACTGAATGAAGCAGCACTTAAAGACCTCCCAGGAGGACGCAGACGGAGCCTTCCCACCCCAGCACTGACCTCCCTCAAGTTCCAGTTCACAGCAACCTAACGCTGCCGCTTCCCCTCTTAGCCAGCAGGAGACCAACTTCCGGGTCGGGAAGAGACCTTCTCAGCTGCACCCCTCTCCACGCACTGACCCCCAGGAGATTAAGCCAGGCAACCCCAGTCCTGGGCCTGTGTCTCCAGCTCTCTCCACTGAAGCAGCCCCCACCTGAGGTCCCTGCCAGCCAGGTCCCGTCCAGGTCCCATCCTGTTGCTGGAGCTGCAGCCAGACCCTGCTGAGAGAGGAAGAGGGTCACTGGGCAAAGCCAGATGCCCTCTGGAGAGGGGACATTGTGACCGTGTCCTTGTCCACAGAGCACTGTGGTGGATGCTGATAGCCCTTCCTGGGCTATAGAGCCACTTCCCAATGTGCCCCAGCAGACTGAGTGCCAGGGAAAGTGAGGAAACAGTGGCTCCCAGTCTGAGCCTTACCCGCAGCTAAGTCGACCAAAACCCTCTGTGCAGCTGGATCCTGAGAGATGAGGTCCCAAGTCTCTGGAAGGGCTGCTGCCTCCTCGCGGGAAGGCAAATGCTGGACAGCACACCCAGGAGGGCTCATGCTTGGTGAGCAGGCTGTGGCCACCTGTCCCCTGATCTTCCAAAATCCCCCGAGGGACGGCTGCTGCTCCCAGCTCTCCTCCCCAGGCCCTTCCCTGTGATGCCCCCCAAGGTCCACCTTGTCTCTGGTCCACGCTCTCTGAACGCAGCCTGCCACCAGTCCAGTTACCACCAGGGGTCAGGAGGATCACGGCCCCTCAAAGACACGCCCACCCGAATCACTAAGAGTAGTGAACATTTTGGTCGTGTGGCTGGAGCTGGCCTGAAGGTTGTGGCCAGCTGACCAGGCAAGCCACATGGGACCACGGGGGCCTTCAGTGTGGAAGAGGAGCAGAGGATGGTGTGGCATCAGAAGGTCCAGAGATGCAATGAGGCTGCTGTGAGAGAGAGGGGCTGTGAGCCAAGGAACAGGGAAGAGGGGAGGTGTCGGAAGCTGCAAAAAGGTAAGGAACGAACTCCACCCTACAACTGCAGAAACAGGCAACTGTCAGACCTGGAGAATTCAGTCCTGAGACCAGTAAGCTCAGTCTGTGGTGATTTGTTCTGCAGCAGAAGGGAACTAAATGAAGCCACCTCCACCTGGATGACTCCCAGGTGCCCACCACTCCAGGGCTGTCACTCACACTCAGCCTCAAACACCCCTGCCCTGGCTGGTTCACCAGCAACACCCTCCTCACCTGGCTCAAAAGGGCTGCAGCATCCGACAAGGCCGGCCTCAGCCAGAGACAGCCTCCTCCCAACAAGTTGGAGACTCAGGGTGGGGCTGTGCTCTGCCTTGTGCCAGTGGTCTCAGCCCCAAGCAAGCCTGTGGCCCCTCGGAACCTCATTTCCTCATGGGTGAAACGGGGACAGACACACCGATGCAAAAAAAGCCCCTGGGCTGCTGGCCATCATCGCCTTTCCTGCCCTCTGCTGTCAGGCACAGAGCACAAGCTGACAACTGCAGGCACCCCCCAGGGGAAGCCGCCTGGGCAGTGCCTCCGCACCCCCACCAGCCACCTGCCCAGCAGTGTGAAAGGCCCCGCCTCAGGGCAGCTGCCTGGCCACATAGCCCCTCCCCCAGAGACCTGTGGGCCCAGGTTGTCCCCACCCCCCAGACACCACTGTCCTGCCAGCTCCCTCCCCTGCTCCCATAAGCCAGCTGAACAGGACCCTGTCCGGGACCACCTTTCACCCATGCTGCCAATCAGCAGCAGCTGTCAATGCACACATGGGGCCAGTGAGGCACAGGACACTGTGTCACTGCCAGGTGAGGCTCAGCAGTCGGTGCTAGGGTTGGTTTGCACTCAGAGCCCAGCCCTAAGCATCCTTCTAGGACCTGATGCCCGCAGCATCCCTATGTGCCAGGCAGGGAGGGGGCTTTCCTTCCCACCTGAGCGTGCCTTGCCTGGAAGGGCTGCTCCAGGTCGTCTGTCCAGTGCTGCATGTCCCTAAGCTCCTTGGATTACCTGAGGACGTTGTTACAAAGCTCAGATGGATCTATGTTGTTTTCCAGTTTCCAAGGTAACTAACTGCAAATGCTATCTGTCATCTGCTCAAGAGAAGCACGATGGACCAGCCTCTCCAGGTCCCACTAGCTGCCAGCCCACTGGGACAGGAGCCACCAGTGGCTTGACCGAAAAGAGAAGTGCCCCAGGGAGACAGAGGGGAGGAGACAAAGGCAGCTCAAGGACACAGAAGCCACTTGCTTTGACAGCTGTGACCCCTCTTCTCAGGGAAGCAAACAGGCTGGGGAAGGGACAGGACTTGTTCCAAACCCAACCATTCAGCCCAGAACCCCTTGCCGAGTGGGGGACTGGTTGGAGCATGTCACCTGAGATGCCCACAGCCAGCAGGTCACACTCCTATTAGATCTGCTGTTCAAGTCCCCAACCCCCATGACCATGGTCAGGGTCAGCCTGATCCCACGGCTGTGAGGCTGATACACAGGTGTCTCCTGTGTGTCTGTGTCATGCAGAGGTGGCTCAGAGTAGCTTAGAGGTCACCTCCAAGGCCTGGCCTGGTGGAGAGTCACTTGGCAGTGCCCAAGTGGTGCCTTCCCACCCTCCACTGCCCCGAGTCCTCAGCCCAGCTCTGAGGTGGTATAGGGGTCCGGGCATTTCTGGGAGTCAGGTGTGTAACTGGGGGACAGTGGCAAGGGCAGGGTGGAGGAGCTGGGATGGTGCTCTTGCAGACTGAGCGCCCTTGGAGCCTGAACTCCATCCGGAAACAGAGCAGCCCTGTCTCCAGTTCCGGGTGGGTGGACTGGGGACGGGACCCCAGATCCCAGCAAGCCTGTCTATTTCAACTCTCTTTGCATGCCAGAAAGAGACAGAAGGGGAAAGGGGGAGAAAGAAAGAGGAGGGGTGGAGTGCTGTCCCAGAACCCTCCACAGAGCTATCTCTGCATGCCTTCTTGCTTGAGGCTTTCCTCATTCTCTGGATAATCCACAGCAGACACCGGGCTTCTAAACAACTGAATGGTCCCAGGAGGAGACTTCAACCACTTTCCCAGTGGACCAGCCTGGCCTGGGGCTCCACAGTGCAGGGACAGTCTCTGCTGTGCCTGTGGAGGCTGGGCTGAAGTGGAAGGCAGGCCACCGCTGGCTGCTGGGAGCTAGCCTGGCTCCCAGGAAAGTGCATCTCTATTCAGATTCCCTGGGGCTTGGTGCTAGTCCCATGGGCCCAGGCCTCCTGGTCCCGCTGAGCCACAGGCTGACTCCCTGTCCCATTGCCAACTGGGTTCCAATGGGGACACTCCATCCCAGGCTGCCTAATGAACACCCGCACATACACCCTATGGCACCGGAAGTTCTGCAGAGATTCCTGTGGGCCCTCCGCTACAGCAGGAACCTGGATGGTCTGGGAAAGAAGGACAGCCTGGCAGGGCTGACCTGGCCAACCAAGCAGCATTTTCCATTTGGAGTCTGGGAGCTTGAGTTGTTTTCTTTGTGCTCAGAATGGCTCCAACCCTGCACACATGGGCCTCTGCTTAGGGAGGCCAAGCCCGGACAGCCGCCTCCTTCCCATTGGGCACAGAAGTGCACACGCAGCACTTGGCCGACTTCCCCTGAGGCTGGCTGTGGTTTCCCTAGCTCCAGGCCCAGGGAGGGGAAGAGACCTGCTGGGTCACTTGGGGACCCTGATGTCCTCCAGAGCCCAGCAGCAAAGGCTAAATTAGGTCAAACAGGCACTGAGGTGGAGCCAGGGCTGGCTGCAATATAGGCTGCTGGGGCACAGATCTTGCCTGCTGCCCAGCATGGGCAGAGGACAGTGGAGCCCTCTCGCTTCACTTTTGGCTGACCAAGGCCTGACCAGGCTGTTAAAGGCGTGGGGACCTCCAGCCTGCATGCCCTGGCAGGGTCATGGGTGCAGACCACCAGGAGTGTTGACACCCGTACCTCAGGGAGGCCCTGGACATCACGAGCACCAGGCCCCATTGTAAAAGGTCCAGCAGAGCCCTTTCTCTGGCTCATGTTCTGCATCCTCGTTGGGAGTACAAACTTGGGACCAGACAGGCCTGGAGGCGGGCTCCAGAGCTGCAGATTACTGTGTACTCCTGAGCAAGTGTCTCAACCTCTCTATGTCCCTGATTTCTCATCTGTAAGGTGACAGCAAGGACATTCATCTCTCAGGCTGTGCCAGGGCAAAACCTGGTGTAGGGACAGCCAGCATGCCTCCTGTGGCCCTCTCTGAGGCAGAGTGTAAACCAGGTTCCTTCTGAGCCCATGGCCTCAACTTACCTGCCACCACCAGCTGCCCCTGCAGGGCCACACAGGAAGCTCTCATAGAGGCCCAAGGTCATAGGCAGCGGTCCCTTGTCCTTGGGGCTGGAACTGACCTCCAGATGCCCCACCCTGGCAGGAGGTGCCTCCTGCTCACGGTGTGACAGCACACACTGTGGCTCTCATGCATCCAGCCCTGCACAAAACAGGCTGCAGCTGTCAGACCCTGATGTGCAAGAAGCCAGCTTCTGAGGGGGCTCCTGAGGCTCCAGAGTCCTCTGCCTCCTCCAGCTCCCTGGCCGGTGGCCGCACCGCTGCAATCTCTGCCTCCACCTCCATGCCTCCTGCTGTGTCCAGTCCTGGGGACACCCTCAACTGGCTAGGGCCCGCTGTGATCCTGCATGACCTCATCTTAATTTGACCACTTTATTTATAAAGGCCCTATTTCCAAACTAGGCCTGGTGTGCATTTCCGAGTAGACCTGGACTCGGGGGACATGGCTGGCTCATCATGGGGTGAAGTCTGAAGGAAGAGAACTGACTGGAGAGCAGCTGCGTCCGCCTGACCCCAGCCGAGGGGCAGCCTCCTGTGGGGCGTGAGGATGCTGACCGTGCCTGGTCTTCCAAGATGGCCTGGCTGCCGCCCAGTGTATGATTCTCACCTAGGCGAGGAGATCACGGCAGAGGCCACGGTGGGAGCAGTGCTCTCTGCTTCCACCAGTAGACACAAGGCCACAGACTGGATTCCCAAGTGAGCCACGCTGCTGCCTTAGGCTGGTTCCCCAGGCACAGGTCCAGCCAGGGCCAGTGAGCTTCAGCTAGCTCAAATGTCAGCTAGAAGAGTTGTGGAGACCACCCCTGTGGCAGGGGACAGGAATGACATCCCTGGACAAGGACCACCCAGGTGGTCCTTGCAGCCTTCACCTGCAACCAGGAAGCAGAGACAGAGAGGACAGCCAGCACTAGGTCACAGGGCAAGAAAACCAGAGCCAGGCCTCCCACTCTCGTGCGGGTACAGGGCCCCCTTCTGCTGCACCGTCACCCTGACAGCACCTAAACCTGGGCCTGGGTGCCGTGCTCACATGCTTCTGCTCACATCCTGCCTTCAAGCAAGAGCTGGGAAATGTCTTGGGTCTGTCCAGAAGCAGCAGGCAGACAGGTGCCCACACCTCCACGCCTTGGCGCTCGTGCCTTTGATCACTCTCCCCTGAGTGTGGGCAGGGCCTGTGACCTGCTTCCCACCTGCAGAATCCAGGAAAGGTGAAGGGGTGTCACTTCTGTGACATGACAGGGATCAGATTTGGTCTTGCTGCTGCAACCTGAGCTGGCCCATGCAGAGGCTGGCAGCCGAGTGTGGCCTGTGGCCCTCAGCCCTCAAGGACTAGATGCTGCCCACAGCCGCTGGAGTGAGGTTGCAGGCCCTCCCCACTCAAGTCTCCACTGAGACTGCGGCTCCGGCCACACTGGCTACAGCCTGCAGAGACCCAGTGAGGCTGAGCTCAGCCCTAGACCTCAGCCACCTGCAGACATGCACGGCTACACCTGGCAGATTATTTTGTCTAATAGACTGTCAGGAAACAGGGAGGAGGGAGCGGTGGTCGCTCAGTGGTTATGGTGCTTGCCTGGCATGTGTGAGTTCGCTAGTTCAAACCCCAGCACCACATACACAACAAAGTCCCAGAGCAACGAAAGCCACATGAAAAACTAAATAAAAATTATTTCTTTCTCTCTCTCTGTCCCTCTGTCTTTTTAAATCAATTTTTATTGAGTTCTTCACATGGCTTTCGTTGCTCTTACACTCAGTTGTGTACATGGGTGCTGGGGTTTGAATCCATGTACTTGGGCATGCTGGGCAAGCACAGTAACCGCAGAGCCACTGCTCCAGCCCCTGTCAAAGAAGAAGAAGAACAAGGAGGAGGAGGAGGAGGAGGAGGATGAGGAGGAAGAGGAGAAGAAGCAGGGAGGAGCTGGAGCAGTGGCTCAGCAGTTGCACACAAGGACGCAGGTTCGAACCCCAGCACCATGTACACAGTGAAACGTTGGAGCAACAAAAGCCACATGAAAAACTAAAATTGATTCTCTCTCACACTGTCCCTCTCTTTAAAAAATAAAAATAAAAAAGAAGCAGGGTGTTCCTGTGCATGGCTGAAACGTCCCAGAGGGGTGCGCTTCTGGAATCCTCCTCAGAAGTGGTGCTTTTCAGCCAGGACCAAGGCCACTGTCCCTGCAGCTGAGCCAGGCAGGTGGGATGTTGGAGGGGACAAGCCTGTCACCTCAGCCACTGGAGCTGAGGCGGGAGAAGCACAAGTCTCAAACAAAACAAAATAATAAAAAGGATTGGGGATGTGGCTCAGTGGCAGAGCACCCTGGGTTCAACTCCAGTACAAAAACAAAACAAAACAAACTACATTCTTAAAGA
>PVKS010038610.1:0-17820 GCA_004027875.1 Aplodontia rufa
CCCCTTTATCAAATATCAAATAGTTAAAGATATGGGGGTTTGTCTCAGGATTTTCTATTCGGTTCCACTGGTCTTCGGTTCTGTTTTGATACCAATACCATGCTGTTTTTGCTACTACAGCTCTGTAATATAATTTCAGGTCAGGGATTGAGATGCCCCCTATTTCTTCTTTTCTATAGAGTAGTGTTTTGGCTAGTCTTGGTCTCCTGTTGTTCCATATGAACTTGAGACTTGCTTTATCTATATCTCTGAAAAATGCCATAGGTATCTTGATGGGGATTGCATTGAATCTGTACAGGGCTTTGGGTAGAATGGCCATCTTTATTATATTGATTCTGCCTAACCATGAGCATGGAATGTTTTTCCATCTGCTCAGGTCTTCTATAATTTCTTTTTTTAGAGTTTGATAGTTTTCTTTGAATAGGTCTTTAATATCCTTTGTAAGGTTAATGCCCATAAAGACACCTTTTTAAGGGACCACTAAGCATGTTTCCCTTCTTTTTTTCTTTCTTTCTTTCATTCATTTGACCAAAAAACAAATATTAAATACCTACTCTGTGGCAGGCACTGTCTAAATGCCTACTATGTGGCAGGCACTATCCTAGGTGCTGGTGATATGGAAGTAAATAAAATGGGCAAAGTCCAAGATGTCATAAGGCTATCATTTAAGGGAGTGGGGGCAGACAATAAATAAACAAGTAAAACATAGAGGACATCAGATGGGATAAACTCTGAGGAAAAGTGAAGCAGGATAAGCAGAGAGGGTGACCAGGTAGAGATCCTATTTTATACAGAGTCAATGAAGGCCTCTCTAATATGGTCACATTCCAATAGAAATTGGAAGAAGTGAGGAAGTCAGTCAGGTAGCTATCTGGGGAAGGGAATTCCTAGCAGAGAAATGGTACATGCAAAGTAAACATGTATCTGATGTTCTAGGGGCAATAAGGTGGCCACCATGAATGGAGCACAGAGGCTGAGGGGACACATGATAGGAGATAAGATAGAGAACTAACTGGGACCAGATGTGAAAGTCTAGAGAATAGATACTAGATTTTATTTGAAATTAGATGGGAAGCTATGTAGAGAATTCTGAACTGGGAAATGATTTAACCTTTTAAAAAGATCACTGGCTGAAGGACAGAAAAATGACTATCGATGTGAAGGGAAAGATACAAAGAGACCAGTTAGGAGGCTATTCCAGTAGTCCAATGAGAGGAAAATGATTACAGTTCACACCACGGAGGTATGAACTGCCAGTGGTGAAGGTGGTAAGAGGCAGCCAGACTCTGTATGCCTTCTGAAGGTAAAGGGAGGCGGCTTCACTGATGGTTGTCATTTTACAGGACAGGAATGTGAAAGAAATGTATGTTTGATGGGAATGTTGGAGATCAAGATTTTAGATTTGTTAATTTCAGATGCTATTAGACATGGAAGTGGAGAAGGTAAGTATGTATTGGTGTAAATGTGAAACTTAGTTTACAAGAAAGGTTAAGGCAGGAGTTCCAAATATGGGAGTCATCATCTTGTAGAGGGTATTTAAAGCAATGAGAGAAAGTTGGTTATAAAGCAATAGAAATGGCTAATTTATTATGTTGTATTATAGACTGAATATCCCTTAGCTGAAATGCTTGGGACCAGAATTGTTTCAGATTTCAGAGACTTTTGGATTTTGGAATATTTTACTGGATGAATATTCCTAATCCAAATTTTTGGAATAGGGAAGCTCAAGCCAAGTATGGAATAAATATAATTCTTCAGTGATTCATTTTCAAATTTTATTTCAATGCTGCCATCTTGTGGTCATTTAATTTTACTTTCTTTAAATTGTTTCTTAGTTTTCAATAAATTCTAGAGTTCTATTACACAGTAGGGTGAATACAGTTAACAATATGTTGTATACTTAAAAATAGGTAGAAGGGAGTATATCAAATGTTCTTACCACAAAGAAACAATAAATGTTTGAAGTAGTGGATATGCTAATTACTCTAATTTGATCATTACACGCTGTATGTATGTATAAAAATCACATTGAACCTTATAGATATGTTCATTAAAAACAAAAAATGTTAATTAAAAATAAAAAATAAGGGCTGGGAATGTAGCTCAATGGTAGAGTCCTGCCTAGTATGTGTGAGGTCCTGGGTTTGATACCCAGCACTACAAAAAAGAGAAAACACAATTTGAAAAGGTAGTTTGACACAATTCTAATGAGTAGCTTATATTCTTTAAAATGAGACACTGATATTAACTGAATTATAAAGCTAATTATTTTTTCAATATGGTTTTTCTAACTGTGAAGAAACTGATATGTATATATATTTTGAAGTATTTTAACATTTGTCAAATAACAAGGTAGAACAGGACAAGAATTTTCCAGGGGAAAAAATAAAAGGTTTAAATAATTTGTATGTGGTCTCTACAAACAGTTCACACCTCTTAACTTTTCAACTTTCTCATGCAGAAAACAACAGCCTGGCTGTGCCTGTCATTTAAAATTACTCTCTTAGAAGAATGGCTCCTTAGCACAATGCAAGTAAATCTACTCAGTATTATACGGGTGTTTCTGGCAAGAATTATACTTTATGCTCATCTTATAATTTAGAGATGGAATTATGAGCTTCAGGGAAAAGAGTTGTTTATCAAAATGAAACAACTAACTTATTTTCTCAAATTCATTATTCCTAAAAAAATGTGCAATTGAATTTTTTAAAAAGGGAATAATTATTTATGTCTTCAGATTTAAAGTAGCTTTTATTATGTAATGCTTGGTAAGACAAATTTAATTAGTTTGAGTTAAGTAGTACATAGTAAGCACCCAAAGGCATTGTAAATAAATACATGTTTTTACCAGAATTATGAGCTGGTAGAGGTTTTTAGACTTATGGCTCCCTTATATGAAGCATATCTGCTAAAGTTTAGATATAATTTGTAAAGCACAAAGAAAATTTCATTTTCAGCAACCACAATAAAGGCAAAAATAATTGCCTATATAATTAATAATAGATGTTTAAATAAAAATACACTTGATGTATTACTATTTTTTCATAAAAATGGATATAAAATTCAGGAAAGGACATGAAGAATCTTTAGTTAAACAACAACTTTAGAGCATTGATACTTTGACTTTCCATAATTCTCTTTAAGAAGTTTGTTTGGGTTTTTCTTTTTTTGCCTTTTAAAATAATACCCCCAAAATTTAGAAAATACAAACTAACAGAAATAAAATTAAAATTAAATCATCTGTTTTCCTGCTACTCATAGCTAAATATTAGCAATATTTTTACATATTCTTGTAGGTTTTTATAAACGTACATGTTCTGAAAAGTAAAAATGAAATATTTCACAAATTTTTTTTTATTTTTATGTTTTTCAGGGCTGAGGACTGAACTCGGGGCCTTGCACATGCTAGGCAAGTGCTCTGCCACTGAGCTAAATCCACAACCCCCACAAATTGTTTTATAACTTTTTTTTACATCACAATCCATTTTGAAAATCTTTTCATAACAAAAAAAACTCTATATACAATAACATCACCATTTTTAGTAACTATATACTATTCTACACAAGAATTTATGTATGCAAGAACTTAATGACTCTCTTACATTTTTAAGAAAATACTCACCGCCTTCAATTCCATATTACCACCCATGTGAAATTCAATGGTTTTGCCCATAATGAATACGCCTTCATTTCCACGTACAATAGCACGTCCATCAACTTTTATATTTAAATCACTGGTAGCATTACTGGTAATCTAAAAATTTAAAAAAAAGTACTGAAAAGAGTTTCTAAATCAATGTGAGAATAATCATCACAGAGAAGGAGGAGTTTCAAACATGAGATATGACAGGAAATTCAGTAGATCTGGAAACTGATATGGAGGACTTGATTGTGCTCACACAAACTAGATCACAAAAGATCTAGAACTAATCCTTTCCACTGTTCTGGAATACATCCTTTCATATCACTGTAAAGAAGTGAATCTCTCCTCTCACTTCATAACCTTAGACAGTCATCCCCCTATTAGGAAAGGGAAGAAATAGATCATACCCTCTCAGTAGATGCTTTTTGAACATTCAGACTTTTCACTCCACTTGGCAAATGAAACTCGTGGGTTTCATAGTCTGTGCTGAATAAGATCTGTTGAGTCCTTGGATCAAAAAACTGCATGCCAATGTCACTTGTGATGGAAGTTTTGTTCTTTTCTACACTGAGCTTTGTCGTCCCTTGCTGAAAAACAATCTTCAAAAAAACACTGTATTGTGAATACATTTTCAAAGGATACTGCAACCAAAATTCATGAAAAACATTATTTAAAAATATTATGAAACACTATTTTAAAATATTACAATAACAGATAGACTTCAAACAAACACTTTTAACTGCATCTGTCCTGCCTCCACTCAGGGAGAAGCTTTTTTTTTTTTTTCCTCCTAGAGAGAAAATCCACTCTATTTATTTTTCCATTTGGTCTTTGCTTCGTGGAAACAGTTGTGTATGTGGTGCTGGGGTTTGAACCTGGGTCCTCACTCATGCCAGGCAAGCACCATAACCACTGAGCCACTGCTCCAGCCCTAGAAAAAGAATTCTTTAAAATGAAAGCTTATATGTTTATTTGCTTGTACGCCTCTGCACAAATACACAGGACATTGAGAACATGGCTCAAGGTCTAAGACGGCCAGGAGTGGAGGTAAGAATACCTCCTTGTGCTTTTGCTCACTTAAAAGTCTACGTACAACAGCCACTTGGCATGGCCTGCCACTGATCAGAGTGGCACATTCTCTTCCAGATTCCCAGGAAATAACAGGTATTGTAACTGAGGAAGGAGCTTTCTTCATGGTTTCCTCACATGGAGAAGAGAACCATTTTTACACTAATTATATCTATCAACACTACCATTGAGCAAAATCTGGAATTAAGAAAGCATCTAACTTCAATCGATTATAAAACCAACACTACTAAATATTGAATGTATTTATGAACATAAAGCTAATATTCGTTTTTTCTAAAGGAGGATATCTCTTTCCTATCAAATCTAGGTTTTTGCAAAGAATTGTTCTCTAATTCCACTCTTCCATTCACACCACATTTCAGTTAATGCAGGAACTTACAGGCTGGTTGTTACCAGTGATGACCAAATTTTCATTTCTCCTTCCTCCAACTGTGCTCTTATAAAGAGGATGTATGACTCCCATGTCAGATACTTGCTTAAATCGAAGCAGACCACTTTCATGAAACTCCATGCTGTCACAGCCATTTGGTCCAATGCGAATCACAGCCCAGATAACAAGTGTTATCTGCAAAAGAGCACAAGCCCATTGTTAACAGGCAGCATACACTTTACACGCTTGTAAAACAGAAAGAAAAAAAACATTGCCAAAACATTAAACTTCCTAAAATGTTTAATCAGTGAGATGAATATATTAATTGATTTTCCACTTGTAAACAAAACCAATTTTATTTTTTATCAAGGCATTTATTTGTTCAAAAGATCAAGTTAAAATACCCTGAAAGATCTATAATTTCTTCTACCTTTCCAGGGCTCGTTTCCCAGCCCAACCACTTACAACAATCTTAGCTATATACTTAATCTCCAGGTTTATAAATATTTATATGCTATTATTTCTGTATTTATCACTTTTAGGTTTTATCTAATAATTTCCTATTTTAGCAGAATAGAATTTCAGCTTATTTATACATCTTTTCTCTCCGCACTTCAATCTCAAGTTTTAGGTGAATCCATGGTTCAGTTATTTTCAGTACTGTGACCATGAAAACATTATTCATTGCCAAAGCAAATACTGTATTGTAATGCTAGTGCTTTTCTTATACTTTGTCTAATTCTTCTTTCACTTGCTTAGCTTCTTTGAAGCTCTAATTCTCAAACCTTCCAATACCTCTGTAAATCTCTCAATGAAATTTTCTGTCTAAACTTCTCAGATAATGTATTCATTCTGTTTTTCCCTCCCAGAAAATCTTTCTGGGACCCCCATCTTCCTGCTGCAATTTATGTTCTCCTGCACAGCTGTAACCGTGAACTTTTTCTTTACTTTCATGCTGGAACAACTTCTTGTCTTTGTCCTGTACAAGATACCCAGTTTTCTTGTCTTCAGGTTTCTTCAGTGCTTTCTTTTGGTAACGTAGTAGTTTTCTCAGAAACAGTGTGTGAGAAGTAAAATCTTCTGAAGAATATGTATGGCAAGGTATATGTTTCTAGATTTGAAATGACCTTCTTTCTGAACTTTGGAAGCCATTGCTTTATTGCCTTACAATTGCCACTACTTCTTTAAAAAAAATTTTTTTTTTTTTTGGTGGTACTGGGGATTAGCCTTAGGGACTACAAGCCACATCCCTATCCCGTTTTATTTTGGGAAAGGGTCTTGCTTAGTTGCTCAAGTTGGCCTTGAACTTGCAGTCCTCCTACCTCAGCCTCCTTCCTGAGTCACTGGGATTACTATGAGGGTGGGCATGCACCACCCTCACTGTTGGGACCACTGTTGCTTTTGAGAGGTCCAAAGCCACTCTGACTTTATACTTTTTATATACACAACCTATTTCTTTCCAGGAAATATTTTGGGAAGATTTTAAGGTCTTTTCTTTATTCCTGCCTTTCTTAAATTTCACAGTAATAGCCTGGATGTCTTTTTTTAATGCATTATTCCAGGCCTAGAATGATAAGTTTTCAATATGTTCTAGAAATATTTCTTAATTTATTTGATAACTTTCCACTGTTTTCTGTTCTTGCTTTCCGAATCTCCTATTAACAGAAAGCGCCTAGACTGATTCTTTAATTCTGTTGAACATTCTGCAAGAGGTACTTTTATTTTCCAAAATCTATCCATCCATCTCTGTGTGTATGTCTTTGAGTTCTTTCTATTCTTCAACTGCTCCTTGTAAATGGCATGTCATTCTTCTCTGAAGATATTAGTTTTTCTTTTTTTTTTTAAGTTTTCTGTCACTCTTTGCATTTTCTCTGTTTCCCTAAGTTTGAGTTTATACTTCCCCCAGGACTTGGGTATTTTGGCCTCCATCCTTTTTCAATTCCTAGAGCTTTTCTCAAAAATCTATTGATCCCCAGAGTCACTGCTCATACTTAACAGTGATTTTGGGACAATGTCCATAGAGAATTCTCCATGTAGGGTGGGGCTTGTGACTTACAGGCCTGCCTCATGATAGGGATGGTAGATGGCTTTTTCACTGGGACCTGCCAAGGGTCACTAATGTTACATCTTTTCTTTAGGTACTTCAGTTCTCCATGGAGCTCCTCTTGTTCCTGGCTGCTGCCAGGGAGCTGAAGGTGGAGGATGAGCAGAAGGGAGTGCATGAAAGGCAGCCTCAATGCTCCATTTTAAGACTGCCCTGCTTTCAGGCTGGAAACCCACCCTCCTCTGTGCAACAGCCTCAGGCAGAAAGACCTCTGTCTGGTCCAGGCTCGTTTTGGGTGGTGTTCAGAGGGGCTGCCGGGCTGCTGGTTGGGAGAGAAGGCAGGCATCTACTACTATGGATTTTCCAATCAAGTTCTATTTCCCTTCCTGGCTCCCCTCTACTTTTCAAGGTTCTTGTCCTTCTAACTCCTGAGGCTTTTCAGGGTTCAGCAAGGCACTTCACTAACACACAGGCCAGCAGTCTCTGGTCTCTGGTAAGCATTTGCCATTCCTTCTCCTACATTTTAACTTCATATATTGTGGTCTGGGATTTCAGTTTTCTTTCACTTTCTTCAAAAATATTTGTTTATCAACATTGTCACTTTGGGATGACCTTTTTAGAGAAGAGAGTAGAAATGCCTTTGTTCTGCCATCTTAACCAGGATTCTCCAAACAGACAAGTTTATAAAACAAAATAAATTCAGAATATGCGCCCTAATAAAGCTATTTATGATATCTACTATAAATTTATAGTATCACCTTTTGCTGACTTTAGCGAAGAATCAGACACAAATGCTTTGAATGTACATAAAACGCAAAGACTGGCTTGAGAGCATTAAAAGCAAAAATAATGTAAACAAACTCACTTCTGAACTGCTGGAGATCATGTTTATGAGCAATCTTAGGTATACCATTAATTCCTGAAAATAACATTCCAGAGGGTTTCAAAATTAAGCTTCAGAGAGTCATGAACTCAGACTAAAAAGCCCTTTCTTTAAAAAAGTAAATACCTTTGGAAAAGATAGCATACCATGTCCTCAACACCACAGCACGAACCAGCCTACCAAATGCTTCATTCTTGACAACAGGGACTTAGGAATTCAAAACCCAAACCTTTTTTGCCATCTAAAGGTTTACAATTTTAAAATCTTTCTGAGGAGACAATACTAAATGCGGGAAAAGGTGAATGAAAAGATAGTAATCTATTTTTTTTAGGAGAGGCAAAGCCAACAAAATCATGGTAAAGTTCTCCTCTATTGAGTTGACTCTGCTTTTATTAAAACTTAAGTAGTGGGGCTGGAGTGGTGGCTCAGTGGTTACAGCGCTTGCCTGGAATGCGCGAGTATGAGGGTTCAAACCCCAGCACCCATGTACACAGCTAAGTGTCAGAGCAACGAAAGTCATGTGAAAAACTCAATAAAATTGTTTGTCAAAAAAAAAAAACAGAAACAAAAATTAAGTCGTTTCAAAGAAAGAATCTGTCAATTCTAAGAGATTAATATATGAAAACATCAGCCTACTAGGTTTTAAAATACATATTCACTAAAGCCCATAGGAGATAAAATGTATATTAAAGAGTAGAAAATAACATCTTTCCCCTATCCTAAATTACAGGAACTAAGTTCAAGATATCACTGTAAAAAAGATGAAAACTTCCCCACGGTAATCAAAAAGAGAATATTCTGCCCCATATACTTACAATTAAATTGATGACAGCCAGGATAAATAAGAGGATGATCACACAGATGGCTAAATTGCCCTTTCTTCCTCTCAATCCTGTTTTATGGAGCCGATCTTCATCAATTGGAATGTATCCTGCTTTAAAGTTACTATTGTGCTCCTTGTTAACATTCCTTCTTTCCACGGCCTTCTCACGCATGGACTTCTTCACAGGACCATTGGAACTTTGCTAAAAACAAATCACAGAACAATGGAACAAGTGTAAACACTTTTTTGATACATTTATTAAGAGCAAATCTATAACTAAAGAAAGCTAATCTAGTTACTGAGATATTTAAAACCCACAAGTTAGAGCCCACAGGCTCTAAAAAAAGACAGTATTGTACTTAGAGACACTGCACAGCAAAAACTTCAGTGTGACTATTTGATAACACATTTTCCCTCTCTACTTTCAACAGTCCTGTTGACAATAAGGTGTACACCTCAGGGGCTAGAGTGGTGGCGTGGTGGTTATGGCATTTGCCCGGCATGCCCGAGTGTGCAAGTTCAAACCCCAGCACCATGTGCACCACATACACAATGAAGTCTTAGAGCAACAAAAGCTGCATGAAAAACTAAATAAAAATTGTTAAAAAAAAAGGTGTACACCTCGTTTCTTGTTGGAGTTGACAAACATATCCTATGGAGGATAATTTATTTTTATTAATATATTTAATTTTTCATATACATTTTTCATTTATATGAAAAGAATCTGGAACGGTTGATACAGTTTATTCCTTATTACTCCACTGACTAAAGCTAACATTATCCTAGATCAGCAATTTTCTTTTTTTCTTTTTAAAGATAGAGGGAAAGTGAGAGAGAGAATGACAGAATCAATTTTATTTATTTTTCCATCTGGCCTTTGTTTCTCTGACACTTAGTTGTGTATGTTGTGCTAGGGTTTGAACCTGGGTCTTCATGCATAACTGGCAAGTGCTCCAACCACTGAGTCCCTGCTCCAGCCCCCCAAATCAGCTATTTTCAGCGTGAACTAGGTAGTCCTCTGAGAGACAGAATGTGTGTGAGTGTGGTGTGTGTGTGTGCGTGCGCGTGCGTGCGTGCGTGTGCATGTGTGTGTGTGTTGGCTGTGTGGTAGGGTTAACTGAACCCTTCCAGGGTTTGGAATGTCAGATACTTTTTTGAAATAACACTAAGATATCATTTTCTTTTTCACTCTCCTCTCTTGAATGGACAATAGAGTTTTCCAGAGGCTACATGATCTTATGTGATGATATTATCACTCTTTGAGTTTTGATTTCTAATCTGGCAAGTATCAATGAATACAACCTACATAAAGAAAAGCTCTTTGGGATCTCAGTAGTTTTAAGAGTATTGAAAAGAAACTAAAAAAAGAGTATTGAAAAGACTAAAAAAAGAGAGACCCATTAAACTAGACTAGACTATGGTTGCATGACATATTAGGCAGTAATTCTATTTAACACAAGCACAAAAGGAATAGTAGAAATGAGTACTACCCAACTTTTATAATTTTTAAAGCTCTGAGAAAACTCATTTATTGAATAGGTATGTATCAAACATTTTATTCTTAAACCTTAATAACATAAACAGGGACACAAGACATAGTCCAGCAACCTTATCCTCTATGTATTATTATAGTCTCATAACTGAAATAGTTAACAATGCAGTAAAGCACCCTGTATATTCAGGCACCCAAATCAATAGCATAGCAATACATGCTGCAGAGTTCAAATGGGAGAAAATCAGGATGAGCTAGAGTTGCTAGGGAGAGCAGGAGGAGTAGGTGAATCAGATCTAGCAATGCTGGGAGAATAAAAGTTCTGGAAAAGTAGGGTGAGGCTGAGGAAGTTCTTGGACAGCAGGGTACAGACTCTAGTCATTATGTTCTGTTGAGCTGGAGGTCACCAGTGGTTTCTGATCATGAATGACTTATGTTTCAGGGAATAAAAAGGTAAGACCATCTGTCAAAGAAGAGTGAAAAGGGCAACTGGAATATTAATGTGATGGCAGGAGAGTAGGCTGAACAAAGGCTTATGAAAAATGGAAAAGCATAGGAAGTATTTGAGAATGGTAGTGGATAAAATTTTTACAATTCCACAAAATGATAAGGAAGGCTCTATAGAGGGTTACACCATCTTCTCAAAAGATTTTTATAACGAAAAAGATGTGAATACAGTTGTGTAGGTTGGGTATTGTGTGAGGCTGCAACATCTAAAAGGGTGCATGACCTGCAGACATTTTAGAGTTGAATGTGCATTTGGACTGCTTTTTAGTTGCAGGAGTAAAACACCGTACTTGAGAGTGTTTCCCTCCAATTTGCACAGGCATAGTATGGGTTTGTGACAGCTTTCATACATGGACAACTTAAAAGTCTTAGGCAGTTGAATACAGGTCCACAGATGAGATAGAGAGGACAAAATATATCCCTTCTGGGATCCAGTCTTTACAATACAAATTCATTTATATTATTATCTTCAATTTAATGCATTTAACATTTATTGACTATTTACCATGTAGTGTCAGGTACTCCAAACTGATAAACAAGATATTCTTCAAGGAGCTTACTTACAGGCCAGTAACGTAGACAGACAAGGTCCGTAACAACTGCTATATAACACAGTAAGTGCCATACCATAGCAGCCAAAGCAATACTGAAACAACACAGAAGACCAACCCCACTTAGAGGGTGGGGGCTACAGTGACAGTTTCTAAGAAAAGTTAAGGTATGAGTTGAATTCTGCAAGATGGTCAGGAGTTAGTCCAGTAGAAGGGCAGAGCAGACAGATTTGAGACAGTGTACAAGTCATCTCTGAAGCAGCTAAATTTGGTAACTTTATTGGAGGGAGAGGACTGGTATAGGAATGAAGCAAAAGATGAGGTGAGAGGTACGGCTAGGGGCCAGTAAATGACATAGGTACCAATGCAAGAAGGATGGAGTTTGTGCATAAGGCAGTAAACTACTGAAGATTTAAAATAGATGAGTGATACAAATCAGAGTTACATCATAGCAAAATCAAGCCAAAAAAAGAGGTGAACTGGAATAGAAGATCAGCAGGTTCCTCTAATAATCCAAATGAGAGCCAGACTGAACTATAACCTTGGAGATGAAGAGAAGACTGGAGAGAAGATTTAAGAGGCAGAACTGTCAGGACCAGGTGTCTTCGATACAAGTCTAACATAGGTCCCAAGCAAGACTGCCTACAGAATTTGTGGGGCCCAGAGCCAAAAGGAAAAAAAGTGGGGCTCCTTGTATAAATATCAAATCTGGGACAGCAGATCACTAAATCAAACATGAGTTTCTTCTGAGCTCCCTTAACCAGCCCTGCTCAAAAGTTTTTGGCTAGGTTAACCATGTGCATGGAGAGCAATAGCATTTAATAGTGAATATGATGCAGTCCAATTTTGAACATTTTTGTGTCTGAGATCCTTACAGAAAATTCAGTTAAGTTCAAGGCTGGATGCATAAATGTATAAATCTGAAATGGAGATTGAGTGAGGGATCACATTGCCTAGCTTTTGTGTAAAGGAAGAAAAGAATCTCAAGGGCATCAATAGGTATGATGTAGATGGCAAAAGAATCATCTAAAAGAAGCTGATTAATTAGGAGAGAAGTCATAAAAGCCAAGGAACAGTTTTAATCTCAACTTTTCCAAACTTTATTCCTTTTAATTTCACTCATTTCTTTCCATTAACTATTATTAATCTGCAGCTTACCTATTATTGTCTTTAGCTGATTTTTCTGCATTTATTTGACTTTAAGCTCCTTAACGACAGACTTCACATATTCCTATTTTTTCTGTCCCTTAGAATGAGATGTCCGGGAACATACAGCTAATAGGTTCCTAAAAAGTTCAACATCTAAGCAAATCTTTTCAAAGGTCAAACAGAATGTTGGCAACTTGGCTCATTTATTTTCTCAACAGTGTTGAAGAATGAGACTTTCTCAAGAGAAACTATCATATCAGTACTTTTAAAGAGAAATAATAGGTAAGAAGTGACTGAAAATTATCCCAGCAACTCTACGTATGTGTATGTATGTATACATGTTCACACGGAAATATGCATGCATATGTATGCATGAGTGTATGCTGATGAGGGGGCTTAGAAACTATTCTAAGTTACAAGTTTGCAATGCATTTTTTAAAGTGACACTGGACAGGGCAGTTTTATACTGGTGACTAAATCTCCAAAAGCCCAAGAGGGAGGGGAAATCTGGCACATCTGCATTTCGTGGTTGGCAGAAACAAGACATGGCCACAATCTGACACCCAGACAACAGCTGACCATTTCTTGGCTGGTATCAAGGGAGCCTCCCGCCTGGGGCTGAGGTTATTTTTATCTGCATCTTTGCTAGCGGACAAGCAGGGCAAGTCCCGGAGTAGGCTCCGGGCTGGCACGGTCGCCTCCCGATCCCTAAGGACAGTGACTCCTTCTCCCTGCCACCGACGGATAGACAAGTCAGGCTAGGCCGAGGGTCGCGGCAGGCTCCCCATTCCCTGCAAGGGAGCTCCTGCTCCAGGTCCCGCACGGCCCTTGCCAGCATCCCGGTCGCGGACAGCTCCTCCTGCCCCGCCCCGCCCCGCGGTGCCCGGTCCCCGCCGGCCCTCGCGCCTCGGACCCCACCGGCCAGTCATACCGCGGGCCCACGGGCAGGACCTGGCCTCGCCCACTCCTCCAGTCCCCGCTCGGACACCGTGGGGCTCACAGACCTGCTCGGTGCCCGCAGCCGCCGCCGCTGCCGCCATCTTCCCGCGCCCGACACCGCCGCCGCCGCCGCGCTCCCCGCGCGTGCCCGCCGCACCCGCGCGCCTGCGCCTGCGTACTGGAGGGGGCGCCGCTCACACCCCCGCCCCGCCCGCCCCGCCCCGCCCCGCCCCGCCCGGCCCTGGAGCCGGGTTCCACGCCCGCGGCTGCACCCGGGAGCTGGGGCTGGAGCTGGGGCTGGAGCTGGCGCGGGAGCTGGCGCGGGCTTTCCCTCGCCAAGCCAGGAAAAGGTCTGACAGCGCTCCCTGGCGACCCGGGCGGTCCCCAGATACCCGAAAGGGTTCCCTCAAAATACAGAACACGCCTCGCCCTTTCCACCCCAGGGCTGCTGCCATCCCGAGCTGCCACGCCTTCCTTGGCAGCGTCTCCCCGGTGACGGTGGGGAAGGAGTGATATTCTGCATACTCACAGGCAAGGATGGGATGTGACAATGTGGACAGAAATCAAGAGTTGCCAGTTGGCGGCTAAACTCTTGGAAATTGTCCCCACGGAGGTCCCGGAGTCGCTTCAGGGTTGCTTCTATGAAGTCTGATGCTTTTTCTCCCCCTGCGGTATTGGGGGTGCATTTTCTTCATAGTATTGGAAATAGTGTTGAAGATTTATGTCCTTGGAGAACCTAATTTAACAGACATTTTTTGGATATGAAGAAGTCACCCATAGGTACAAGTAACTTGAGTACATATGCGTTGTTCTCTGTCGTCGGTATTATCCAATACTCCTTTCATTAGAAAAGAAAAACGCGATGAAGTGGGTCCCTGCCAACGTACAAGAACTGGTCCGCTTGCGGACTGTGAATTACTTTGCAAGCATCTTGGGACCCAGGGCTGCCTCTTAGCGGAAAGCTTCTTTACTCCAGGAACTAGGTCAGTTTTGCTTTTGATGACTGGAATGGTTAAACCATTGCTCTAATTTATATTAGAGGATTGATGTGGAGTTTAAATTAGATGTTGTCACATAGTAAATGCCTTCTAATCTTTCCCCCTCCTCTTCTCTGGTTATAGCTGCTGACTGTACCTAACTGGCCATCAATCTCTGTATATCTACTTTCCCAAATGCTAGAAATATCTAACTCACATCTCAAAGTTCCCTCCTGAGTCAGTCTCTAGGACAAACCTTCTGTTATTTGCAGGAAGACTAAAAATTATGGTCCAAGGATTTGGGAGGCAGCACCAAATCTCTGTGTTAATAGCCTGGCTCTGTTCTTGTTCATCAGTTTGGGTAACTGGGCTTTTGATTGATCCTAAGTTTCTGTTTCCAAATCTAGAAAGGTAGCCCTTAATTCCTATGCTTGCTTCTTTCTCCTTTGCTTGAAAGGTCCTTCTCAATTTCTCTGGCAGATATACTCTTATTTGACCTCATGAACCACCCACATTTTTCATGAACCATCCAAATGTCTCATTCTGTTCAAAGCCTTCCAAGGCCCTCAATGGTAGTTTCAGGAACTCTGTCCCGTAACTCTGCTGCCTTTATGTAATATGTCTCACTCAATCTTTTATCTCCAATGCCTAGTACAATATGAAACTTACTCAAAATATGCCTGATAGTCCCATTTCTATAACTAAAAACTCTGTCTTGATTTTGCCAACCTGTCTCCCACTTAGGTGCTGATAAGAGATACCTACCTGAAGTGGGTTTTCCTGAAGCCAAATGTTCTTTTGACTATCTGAAGATCACCCGTTCTTGGATTCCTCATTGTTGATCTTTATCTCTGACAGATCACCCTGCTAGTTTCCTTAATGCCAGTTTGTCTTTGATGAAGAGATCTGATCCATCCATACAATCACAACTTTAACATAAGTCATTACTAAGTATATTATCTGCAAACTTTTCTTTCTTTCACATAATATTTAGAGGCCACTATGTACTTAGCAATGTCTCTTCAATTCTCATAACAGTTTTATGAGATAGGTCCCTATTTTCCAAATGAAGAAATAAAGCTCATAGAAATTAAATGGCTGGGGACTGGAGCAATGGCTAGGTAGTTACAGTGCTTGCCTGGCATGGAGGAGGATGTGGGTTCATATCCCAGCACCACGTATGCAATGAAGTTAGGAGCAATGAAATCCAGCTGAGAAACTAAATTAAATTGACTCTCTCTTTCTCTCTCTCACTGTCCCTCCTTCCCTCTCTTTTTTTTTAAAGAAATGGCTGACCAAGTTTTCAATTAATAAAGAGCTAAGATTGAATCTGCATTTATCTGACTAAAATCTTTACTCTTTCTGCCATACCACATGGCCTTTACTTCTGCATTTCCTTTTACCGGTTGCATATTACTAAATTTAGAAGCACAAAGCAAAGCTCCTCAGCCTATACTCCCTAGTATGAGGCAGATTGTGAAGACACTTATCCCTTCATTCACTTTATAATGATTTGCATAGTATCCCTCAAAAAGCTATTCCAAGTCATAATCTATAGTATTTTTGTGATCTTTGTGGAAATAGTAATTTTGCTATAGGTTGAATATTTTTATGTCCCTTCCAATCACTAAATTCACATGTTAAAAACCTAAGCCCAAATATGTTACCACTGGGAAGTGGGAGCTTGGGAAGTGATCAGGCTTTTGGGAGATTCTTTGGTCCATTTTATGCTACTGTAACAGAATACCTGGGAGTGGGTGATTTATAAGGAACAGAGATTTATTCCTTATGGTTCTGAAGGTTGGGAATTCCAGGTTGGGAGGCATGCATATGATAAGAACTTTTCGGGCGTTATCCCAAGTCCAGCATAGTATGGTGAAGGGTGAGAGAGGGCCAGGGAGCAAGAGAGGAAGGGAAACATACTCCAACATGTGAAATTTGGGAGACCCATTCAAACCTTTGCATAAAATGATCAGGCTATTAGCTCTGCCCTCATGAGTGAGGTTAGTGCCCTTATAAATTAAGCTGAAGATTGTTCATTTTGTCCCTTCCATTATGAGAAGATTCTGCCTATAAATTGGGCAAAGTGCTGTCCCCAGACTCTGAATCTGTGAGCTCTTTAATTTTAGGCTGCCCAACCTCCAGGACTGTGAGAAATAAATTTCTCTTGTTTAATTAGCCACCCAGGCTATGGTATTCTGTTATAGCATTTTGAGTGGACTGTTAAGGATCTCTAGATGAAATGACGTAAGCTAGGGATGAAGCTCAGTGGTTGAGCACTTGCTTAGCATGCACAAAGACCTAGATTCAGTCCCCGATACTGCATGGGGAAAATAAAGATGACTCCAGATTACCCTGGATTTAGTGTGGGCCCAAAAGGGAAGGTATCCTAGGAGAGGACAGGGAATACACAAAGGAGATAATGGCCTGCCCTACAAAGAATTCTCAAGGAAATACTCCAGACAGAAGAACAAGTACGTGATACCCTTAATCCACAAACAGAAGAAATTCAGTGAAGGTATCACCTACCAAGAACCAACCAAGACCATCACGGAAACAACTAAGTAAGACACAATGACTACGAAACAACTGTACACTTCTATCTTAACACTGAATGTGAATGGTCTAAATGCACCACTCAAAAGACACAGACTTGCAGACTGGATCAAAAAAGAAAATCCAACCATATGCTGCTTATAAGAAACTCACCTAACAGGCAAAGACATCCACAGATTAAGGGTGAAAGGATGGAAAAAAATCTACCACGCTCAAGCCCAAAAAAAACAAGCCGGTGTTGCTATACTTATATCCGACAAAGGAAATTTCAATCACAAATCAATCAAAAGAGATAAAGAAGGCCACTACCTAGTACTAAAAGGAACCCTTCAACAGGAAGAAATAACCATAGTTAATATCTACTCTCCAAACAACAGTGCACCCAATTTCGTGAACAAACTACTTCACGACATCAAACCTCTCGTGGGTCATAACACAATAATACTGGGAGACTTCAACACTCTGCTGTCACCACTAGACAGATCATCAAAACAAAAAATCAATAAAGAAATAGCTAGCCTGAATAATTTCATAAACCAAATGGACTTCACAGACATATATAGAGTTTTCCATCCTAAATCAGCAGAATACACCTTCATCTCCGCAGCACATGGATCCTTTTCCAAAATAGATCATATACTGGTTCATAAAGATAATCTCAGCAAATACAAGAAAGTTGACATTATCCCGTGTGTCCTCTCAGACCACAACGCTATAACCCTAGCAATCAGCAGCGATAATCATAACAGAAAACACACATATTATTGGAGATTGAATAATACCCTATTAAATGAAGA
>PVKS010038611.1:0-17821 GCA_004027875.1 Aplodontia rufa
TTTTTTTTTTTTTTTTGGTGCTGGCGATTGGACCCATGGCCTCACAATTGCTAGGAAAGCGCTCTAGCACTGAGCCACTGAGCTATATCCCCAGCTCTTCTAAAATTTTATTTTGAGACAGGGGCTTACTGAGTTTCCCAGGCTGTGCTCGGAGAACCCAACTTGTGATGTGTTTTTGTTGATTTGTGTTTGTAAATACAAACCAAAAATGAATTAAGCTGGAAGAATATTTTTGTATGTCAGAGCCTAGGAATATTATCACCATTTGAATAGTACAATGTTTTGGAAACAAGCATAGAAATTATTGGACAGGCATGTCTTACTCTTTTTAACCTTTCTGAACAAAAAAACAGGTATTTCCTAAGGGGCAGGAGTGGGGGCGTACAGCAAAGCTTATACAGCATGCACTGTCTTTGGTTTATGTAAAAAAAGGCTAATATTAATCTTTACTATTCTCTTTAATAGAACCACAGAATAAGAGAACTCCAGACTTGCCAGAAGAAGAATATGTGAAGGAAGAGAACAAAGAGAATGAAGAAGCTGTCAAAAAGATGCTTGTAGGAGCCACCCGGGAGTTTGAAGAAGTTGTGGTACGTTAAATAGGTTTTCTAATTTTTTTTTCCCTCCCTCCATTCTTCTCCTTTGAAACAGGTTATCATACCTTCTACCTTTTTCACCCATGTCAGCTCCAGAAAGCTAAGAGTGAAGTTCAAGATAGAAGAGGAAAGCCAGGCACAGGGGCGCATGTAGGAGGCTAAGACAGGAGGATTGTGAGTTCAAAGCCAGTCTCAGCAACTAAGCTAGGCCCTCAGCAACTTAGTAAGACCCTGTCTCAAAATAAAATACAAAAAAGGGATAAGCATGTGGCACAGGAGTTAATCACCTCTGGGTATAAACCCTTGGTACCAAAAAGAAAAAAAAATTAAAAAATGAAAGAAGAGGAAAAGGGAAGGTGGTACTGATCCAGGCATTAGACATGTTGTCCTGCAGCTTTGCTTCATAAGACTTTTTTTGGCAGAACAGATTGACGTGGAGAGAAAGATAAATCAGGCATTCTAGGGGCAGTTATATTTAAACAGTATAAATTAAACAGTAGAACACATTCCACTTTGATCTCAGCATAAGTTTGCCCGTTTTTTTGAAAGAAAGGGAAAAAGAAAGAATCAATTTTATTTATTCATCTGGTTTTTGGTTAACTGACACTTACTTGTGTATGCAGTGTTGGTGTTTGAACACAGGCCCTTGGACATGCCAGGCAAGCACTCAACTGCTGAGTCACCATTCCAGCCCTCCGCATAAGTTTTTCAGAGTTAGAACTGACAATTTATCTTTTTTTTTTTGACAATTTATCTTTTAAGAATGCTTTTTATGAGGGCGGGAGCAGTGGCTCAGCGGTTACAGTGCTTATCTAGCAATCAGAAGTACGCAGGTTCAAACCATAGCACCACATACACAATGAAGTGTCCTGGGGAATGAAAGTCACATGAAAAACTAAATAAAAAATTGCTTCTCGGGGTTGGGGATTTAGCTCAGTGGCAGAGCGCTTGCCTAGCATGTGCAAGGTCCCGAGTTTGATCCTCAGCCCTGAAAAAAAAAATTACTTCTCTTTCTCTTTCTTTCTCTCTCTCTCACTATCCCCTCTTTCCTTAAAAAAAAAGGGGGGGGGGCCTGGAGCCAGTGGCTCAGTGGTTACAGTGCTTGCCTGGCATGTGCGAAGACATGGGATTGAACCCCAGCACCTTGTACACAACAAAGTGTTGGAGCAATGAAAGCCACATGGAAAACTAAATAAAACTGATTCTGTCTGCCCCTCTCTCTCACTCTCTCACTGTCCCTCTCTCTTAAAAAACAAAATAAAATGCTTTTTATGCTTCTCAGGAGCATAAATGCGATTTTAAAGTAAGTTTTTAGTAATTTTTTTTTTTCTCTTGAAACAGTCTCCTTAAGTTGCCCAGGCTGGTCTTGAACTTGTTATCCTCCTTCCTCAGCCTACCAAATAGCTGGGATTAAAGATTTGTGCCACAGTGCCTGGCTTATAGTAATTTTTTCTTCTTTATCAGACAGATTTAGTTTTTTGTGTACTTAGGATGTTTGGGAAATATTGTAGCTCTTCAGTCTAGTCTCTAATATTGTGTTGGAATCTCATATTTAATATTAGCTGTTCAGAAAGTCAGGAACTATTACTTAATGATAAATAATTTTTTAAGAACCCTAAATCATAGCTGGATGCCGTGGCACATTCCTGTAATCCCAGCCAAATTGGGAGGCTGAGGCAGGAGGATCACAAGTTTGAGACCAGCCTTAGCAACTTAGCAAGAATGTCTCAAATCAAAAAAATAAAGGGGCTGGAGTGGTGGCTCAGTGGTTACGGCACTTGCCAGGCATGCCTAGGGACACAGGTTCGAACCCCAGCACCATGTACACAATGAAGTGTTGGAGCAACAAAAGCTACATGAAAAACTAAATAAAAAGTGATTCTCTTTCTCTCTCTCTGTCCCTCTCTTTTAAAAATAAAAAAAGAATAAAGGAAAAAGGGGAGCCAGTTGCAGTGGCACAAATGCCAGCAGCTAGGAAGGCTAAAGCAAGAGAACTAGAAGTTCAAAGCCACCCTCAGCAATTTAGCAAGGCCCTAAGCAACTCAGCAAGACCCTGTCTCAAAATAAAAAATAGCCAGGCACAGTGGTGCATGCCTGTAATCCCAGCAAGTCAGGTGGCTGAGGCAGGAAGATCCCAAGTTCAAAGCCAGCCTCAGCAACTTATCAAGGCCCTGTCTCAAAATATAAGGGAGTAGAGTGGTGGCTGACAGTTACACAGCACTTGCCTGGCATGCACGAGGATGCGGGTTCAAACCCCAGCACCACATACACAATGAAGTGTCAGAGCTACAAAAGCCACATGAAAAACTAAATAAAAGTATTTCTCTCTTTCTCTCTCACTGTCCTCTCTCTTTAAAATATATAAATAAATAAAATAAAATAGAAAAAGGGTTGGGGATGTGACTCTGGTTAAGTGCCCCTGGTTCAAACCCCAGTACCTAAAAATAAATTAAAAAATAAAGAAGGCTGGGGATGTGGCTTAGTGGTTAAACATCTCTAGATTTAATTCCTGGTACCTAAAATAAATAAATAACTAATAAAAAGGGGTTAAGCATCCCTGGGTTCAATCCTAAGTACCTGCCTCCCTTAGGTGGGAAAAAAAAAAATCAAAATATTTATGTGTCGGGGGCTGGAGTGGTGTTCGGGTGCAGGAGTGGTGTTCAGTGGTTATTGCGCTTGCCTGGCATGCGCAAGTATACCGGTTACCCCAGCAACCCACATACACAACTAAGTGTCAGAGCAATGAAAGGCATGTGAAAAACTCAATAAAAATTGATTCATTCTCTCTCTCTCGCTGTCCTTCTCTCTTAAAAAAAAATATTTTTTTATGTGTCTTCTCAAAAGAAAAAGATGTTATGCATTTACATGAACACAAGGAAAACCAATGAGGATTCGGTTTAAAAGACAGCGATAATTTAAAGTTTCTGTAGTTGATGAATGGAGGATGCACATGAACAGGCATTTTAGGGATTCTTGATGTTTGCAGTCTGCATTTTGTTTCATTGTTTGGTATTTGTTTCATTTTCCATAAGCCGTCAGACATTCCCAATAGCTCTCAAACATGGCTCTTCTCATGTAGCATGCTTTTTTTTTTTTAATCAATTTTTATTTAGTTTTTCATGTGGCTTTTGTTGCTCTGACACTTCATTGTGTATGTGGTGCTGGGGTTCAAACCCACATACTCGCACATGCAAGGCAAGAGTTGTAACCGCTGGACCACACCGCTCCATCCAGCCCCTGTAGCATATTTTCTTTTCTTTTTTTTTTTTTTTTTTTTTTTTTTTTTTTTTTGAGAGAGAGGAACAGTGAGAGCACGAGAGAATAGGTTTTATTTAGTTGTTCATGTGGCTTTTGTTGCTCTGAAACATTGTTGTGTACATGGTGCTGTGATTTGAACTAGCGTACTCACACATGCCAGGCAAGTGCTGTAACTGCTGAGCCACCACTCCAGCCCATGTAGCATGCTTTCTTTTTCAGGGCTGAGGACTGAACTCTGGGCCTTGTGTGTGTGCTCGGCAAACGCTTTGCCACTGAGCTAAATCCCCAACCCCATGTGGCATGCTTTTTTAATGTACCTGAATGTAATATAGTTTGGAAGCCCCAACATAGCCCTGCAGCAGTGTCAAATACTTTTTTTTTTTCCCAAATACTTTTTATGTATAGGCATTGGTGGGTACTAGCCATGCAGTAATGAGCGAGTCTTGTCCTTGTGGAGCTTCACAGTCTGGGAGCAAAGTTAAGCATTTAACAAATGATCTAATGAGCACATGTGTACACATATATATGTGTATCTCTGTGTATATACATGGATTTTCCATATCCAGTGTAACTTCTAATCTGTTGAAATACCATAGTCAATTTTTTGTATGCACATATGCAAACACACACCCAGACTCTTAGTTACATACACAAATATATACAAACATACATGTTTACACGTACATCTAACACGAATAAATGAAAAAGCAGCATAGCATATTAGAGGAACTGAAGGGAATCCAATATGATTGAAGTTCGAGGACAAGGGGTGGTAGTTGGGAGAGACCAGGTATTGGAAGAATTTGAGATTTAGTGATTCAGAACTGGTCTTCCTCATTCTCTGTAGGTAGATGAGAGTCCTGATTTTGAAATACATATAACCATGTGTGATGATGATCCCCCTACACCAGAGGAAGACTCAGAAACTCAGGCAGAGGAGGAGGAAGAGGAAGAAGAAGGAAAAGTTTCTACCCCAGAGGTGGGAGCTGCCATTAAGATCATTCGTCAGCTAATGGAAAAGTTTAACTTGGATCTTTCAACTGTTACACAGGCCTTTCTAAAAAATAGTGGTGAGCTGGAGGCTACTTCCTCCTTTTTAGAGTCTGGTCAGAGAGCTGATGGATACCCCATTTGGTCCCGACAAGATGACCTAGATTTGCAAAAAGATGATGAAGATACCAGAAATGCGTTGATCAAAAAATTTGGTGCTCAGAATGTAGCTCGGAGGATTGAATTCCGAAAGAAATAATTGGCAATATAATGAGAAAAGAAAATAGGTGTGGCAAATGAGGCTATAAAAAAAAAGTTTTGGACCATTGAACTTTAGAGAGTTCTTACATTGAAACTGACCCTTGTCTTCTGACCAATACTGCTGTTCAGTGAGTCCTGATTTTGTAGCCAAGCCGAGTTGTATAGGAGGATAAAAATAAAGGAAACTGAGTGTGCTTAGAGCTGTTCCTGCCAAGTATCAGTATATATGAAAGGAAAATCTAAACCAGAGAGGTTGGTGTGCATAATCCTTTGCTGGGATGGAACCTCTGTTGTATTGGTGACAGGAGCCTACTGACAAAGTCAAAAGTGGAAAATTAGGAGGCATAGAGGTCTTTTCATGCAGCCCAAGAGAGGTGCCTCTTATCCCTTGGCAGAAGTTCCTCTAGATTGTGGTAAATTCCAAATCAAGAATCCAAATTATGGAGCCAGAGTGATGGCTCAGCAGTTGGAGCGCTTGCCTGGTATGTGCAAGGACCCAGGTTCAAACCTCAGCACCACATATAAAACTAAGTATCAGAAAAACAACCAGATGAAAAATAAATAAAAATTGATCTCTCTCTCTTCCCCTCCATTCTCTTTAAAAAAAAAAAAACAAAAACTAAATTATGGGAATATTTAATTACATGGCCTTGACCATGGACTTTCCCAAATAATTCCTTCCCTGCTTTGAGCTCTGATCGCTAGACTGCTTTGAAAATCCCATGTTTGTTTTGCTCACTTGATATTTGGGTACCCTGCTCCAGGCTGTTGTTTTTCTTCAACCCTTCTCAGTTATGTCTAGCATGTGCTCCTTTACCTACCACTCAGTTTTGTTTAAAACACAGACAAGCCCTAGAGTCTCAAGAACTATCTTACTGTTAATAGTAATGTCTTTTTAAAAAAAATTTATGGAGCATAGTTTTATGCTATAGATTGTGTTAGACTCAAAAATTAGTAGATTGGTTCCATGTTGTGTTGCTTTCATTATTGAAAATAAATATGCTTTGTGTTTGAATCCCAGCAACGAGTGTTGTCTTTGAGTGTATACATGAAACCTCGAGTATAAAAACTATAAAGGAACTAACATTCTGGCTGTTGGTGATTGGAACCAATAAAGTTCCATTTTAGAACTAACAAACCGTTAGAAAGTTGCTTGTGTTTGCTTTGTGGAGCAAAGAAAAGATTGATCTGCATCGGAACTGTGACAAGTGGTAAAATATGGTGGGAGACCACAAGTGAGAGCAGTCAGGAATCCTGCAGAGGAGTAACACTCAGTTCCAACACCCATGCTCCTGCACAGCCAGGAGCAGCTCCTTTAGAACATCAAGAGGAAAGTGAGCTGCGTGTCTACCCTGAAGTCCAAGGACACACAAATCAGCCAGGAGGAGTGTCATCAAGCCGCAGATGGGCATACTGCTGATGAAGGGTAAGGAAGAGTGTGTGAATTCTAAGCTGACCATGAAGCACGAGTACAAGGCCCTGGGTTGAAAAGTGGCCAACGGCTTTTTTCCTTTCCTTTCGGTTCTTGCCATGGGCTGTGCAGATCCGCGCCGCCTGCGCGCCTTGTCGCCATGCCTTGCAAAATTGAGGAAATCAAGGACTTCCTGCTCACAGCCAGGCGAAAGGATGCCAAATCTGTCAAGATAAAGAAGAACAAGGATAATGTGAAGTTCAAAGTTCGATGCAGCAGGTATCTTTATACCTTGGTCATCACAGACAAGGAGAAGGCCGAGAAGCTGAAGCAGTCCCTGCCCCCGGGTTTGGCAGTGAAGGAACTGAAATGAACAGGCTGATGTGAACTACATTAAAATGTTTAAAAGTCAAAAAAAGAAAAAAAAAAGAAAAGTGGCCAACGTGTGGTAGAGGCACCCTAACAACAGAAAGTGATAGACAAGCTCATTGAGTTTTTGATCTCCTATGTAGTTAAACTGGATCCTGCAGGTGAGAGAAAGATATCCCTGATGTGCTACAGCAGCTTGGCTCATCCCATGACCAAATATGGTTGGAATTACTCCTTGGAGTACGTCCATGCCTGGGCCTGCATCGGCTCTGTACCCTTCCTACAGTGGCTGTAGCCTCTACACCCCAGATACTGTTGGCAGCTCTGGACCTATAATCTCTGACATCACTGAGCTGGTTCCTGCCAGTTTTTTGGCCTCCCTGGGTGGGAACACAGAGGAGTAGGCCATGACCAGAACACAACATAGCCCAGACAATCTGTCCAGCATCCTGCCCCCCACTCAAGCTCTCAGGTGGAAGAGACAAATCCCAGCACCTGTCTTCTGTGGATAACATTTTATCCCCAACCAGTCTCACTGATTGTGCAGGAAGTGAGCCTGCCCCTGTGGCCTAGGCCACAGCAATCCCAGATGCTGGAGCTGGTACCTCCCACCTTTGAGAAGCGCTCAGAGTAGCCTAGGCACTAGCCTGTACAGTTTGGTTCCCACTCCACAGATGTCTGGGATTACCCACCTCTTCCCCTGCCCTTCCTCTGCTTTTCTGCATGGCACAGTCCAGCCAGGCAACATGCTCAATGACAACATGGATGCCATGGACTCCAACCTGGACAACCTGCAGACCATGCTGACCAGCTATGGCTTCAACTTGGATACCGCCTTCCTGCTAGCCGTTAAGTCCCTCTGTTACTGCCATTTCTCTTTATATATATTTGACTTTGTTACCCAAGGGCACTTAACCACTGAGCTACATCTCCACCCCTTTATTTTTTTAAAGAGAGGGAGAAAGAGAATTTTATTCATCTGGTTTTGTTTCTTCAACACTTAGTATGTGTTGGTATGTGGTGCTGGGGTTTGAACCCAGGTCTTTGCACATGCCAGGCAAGCTCTCCTACTGTTGAGCCACCAATCCAACCTCCTTAAATTAAAATTTTGAGACAGGGAGTTGCTAAGTTGCTTTGGGCCTCACTAATTTGCTGAAGTTGGCCTTAACCTTGAAATCCTCCTGCCTCAGCCTCTTGAAACTCAGTTTTCCTCTTCAAAGAGGATCTTGCAAAAGCTGCTGGCCTTTACAGCCTAGAAACGTTGCAACTCTTAATGGTAGGATGTACCCTCCATTGTTGCAACGTACACTAGCAACATACCAATTTCTTTTTTCTGAGTTTTTGTCTCATGAATTTGATGAATGAAATCCAGAGACCATGATGAGTGAGTGTAAGAGTAGGATTTCTTTCAGTGTGCATTGAAACAATTCCCAAAACTCCCCACAGGGCCAGAATGGACCACACAAGGGTTGTGGTCTGAGTTTGTTGCTCTAGGGGTTGATATAGCACTTGGGTCAATGCCATTGGCCCAAACTTAATGCCAATCAGGGTTTGAAAAACTACCAATGCTGGGGCTGAACTCGCAGCTCAGCAGTTGCAGCTCTTGCCTGGCATGTGTGAAGATGTGGGTTTGAACCCCAGCACCATGAACACAACCAAGTGTTGGAGCAACAAAAGCCACGTGAAAAACGAAGTAACATTGATTCTCCCTACTTCACTCCAGCCTTAGCCTCAAGCTCTTGATAGAGGATACACTCTTTACATTTAACTCTGGTATAGGATAATGGACATTCTCCAGCTCCAGATTCCCCCTTTTTATTGTTAAGACCAGAGATGATAAATAATGCTACCACCCTAGCTTGGGGAGGGCTCATCATGAATTGTATGGGCCTCGAGGTTTATTAGGGGCAGAGAGCACAGTCATGGCATGAAAATTGTGCACTTAGACAGCAAACCGTCATCTGCTAGGATGGCAGCTTTTGCACGTTAGGGACTCAATAGCAAGCATTGTTCTCTCATCCCTGTGAGCCCCTTGGAGTATTGTTTTTTTTTGTGTGTGTGGGGGGGGAGGGTTTGTTTTGGAGGGCAGTTTAAATCAAGCCTGAGGCTGGTCCAATGGTAGCGGATTATCAGAACTTATTAACATTAGTGTCACTAAAGTTGATACACAACCCCCCCCCCGCCACTGCTAAATTTGACTGGCTCCTGGCCAGTCTGTTTAAAAAAAAATACCAATGCTACTGGTCTAAAATTGTGCTAATTAGGGTATGGAAAAAAGTACTAATCTTATTGGTTATCCCTGAATCTCATTCAGGTTTTCTTTTTCCCCCATTAAAACACTTTCATTGAAGGGGCTGGAACAGTGACTCAGTGGTTAGAGTGCTTGCTTGGCATGAGCAAGAATCCAGGTTCGAACCCCAGTACCACATATACAACTAAGTGTCAGAGAAACAAAAACCGGATGAAAAAATAAAATTCTTTTTAAGAAATAGTCTATTGAAGATAAATACTTTAAGCCAAAACTTCAAACATATCAAATGAGAAAACTTAGGGAATACGATTATTTCTGCATGAAAAAACCAAAATGTGCTATTATGAGAAAAGTCAGGTGGAGATAAATGGAGGCAAAGAAGGCTGGGTCTTTCTTCTCAAGGCGGAGGCTGGGGGAGGGCTCAGAAGATGCCAGAGACTGTGGAAATAGCAACTGAGCAAGGAATTGGCATCATGCTCTTAGCACTGCAGGTCTGGCTCACCACTGACCCACATGTGGTGACCACTGGGCCAGAGAGGACCGTGACTGGAGGCAAGTTCTGAGCTTGCAGCCTCAGGGAATTCTCAACTTAGGACGGAATCGAATTCCCAAACAGCCAATCATAAGTCCAAACACTGGGGCTGGAGCAGTGGCTCAGCAGTTACAGAGCTTGCCTGGCATGCACTAGGACCTGGGTTCGAACCCCAGCACCATGTACACAGTGAAGTGTCGGAACCATGAAAAACCAAATAAAATTGATTCTTTCTCACTGTCCCTCAAAAAAAAAAAAAAAAAGTTGAAATACTAACATACCAGCCAGCACACTGGAATATCCCTCCATTCACACATATGATCACACATACGATGCATCTGCCCCGCATTGGAAGAGTCATAGAGCATTGTATTTCTTCTAGTTTTGTCCCTGTTCAGGCTGGACCAGCACGGGGGCATCAGGAGCAATGAGCTGCCTGTGCTTGGAGCTGAGGGAAGGCTTGCTTGTACTTGGACAACCCCATCTCCTTGCTGAGGGCTCTCAGCTCACCAAAGCCAAGGACACCAGGGTCTTTTTCTTAAGGAAAAAAAAAGGAGGGAGAGAGGGAATTTTATTTTTACCTCTGGCCTTTGATTCTCTGACACATAGTTGTGTATATGTGCTGGGGTTTGAGTTTGGGTCCTTGAACATGCCAGGCAAGTGCCAGAGCTGCTGAGCCACTGCTCCAGCCCCCACCATGGTCTTTTAGAGGCCCCAAGAGGAGCCAGGCAGACCAGACCCATGGCCTGTCCCTCCAAATCCTTCCCCCAGGCATGAGCTGGTCTTGAGGAGACAGGGCAGGCACACAGTCCTCGGGTACCCCCAGTTGGCTCACAGCTGCAATAGGACAAAAAAGGTGCAGCTGGGGCTGGGCAGTGCCTCTGGTCAGGTGAGGGCTCTCCGGGTCTGCCCATCTGCTGCCTTTGCCCCAGCCCCACATCCCATGGTTTGGTTGGGGCTTCATAGAAAACATAGAAAGAACAAATACAAACACAAATAGTTCCGTCACATATACTTCAGGAATGAAAAAAGACTGGGAGCAATTTTATGACAATAAACTTGAAAATCCAGATGTATGAACATATTCTTAGAAAAATTCAACTTCTGAAAACTAATCTAAAGAGAAATGGTTGGGGCTGGAGCAGTGGCTCAGCAGTTAAGGCACTTGCCTGGCATGCACAAGTACACGGGTTCAAACCCCAGCACCACGTACATAACTAAGTTTCAGAGCAATGAAAGCCATGTGAAAAACTCAATAAAAATTGATTCTCTCTCTCTCACTGTCCTTCTCTCTTTAAAAAAAATAAAGAGAAATGGTTGTCTTATAGTCATCCAAGTAGGAATCAACAATCAACAATCTTTCCATAAATATGTCAGATCCCTACAGAATCACTTCAAATTTTAAACATTTAACAAAGGAATAAATGAAGTCAATCTTACTCATTAGCATAGATTTCAATCTTTTTATTTTTAAAAGCTGATACATAAAATTCGTGCATATTTACGTTACCATGAATTTTTTGGTGGGGGGGGTTCTGGGGAATTAAACACTAGCTCTCCACTATTGAGCTACATGCCCCCCCCACCCCACCCCCTTTTTTTTTTAATTTCAGAGCAGGATCTTGCTCAGTTTCTTAGGGCCTAACTAAATTGCTGAGGCTGGTCTTCAACTTTTCATCCTTCTACTTCAGCCTCCCAAGTCGCTGGATTACAGACGTATGCCACCACGCCTGGCACACCGTGTTTTGATGCACGTGTACATTGTTTGATGTTTAAATCAGGGTAAGCATACCTATTTCCTGAAGCATCACTTCGTTATGGTAAAAACATTCAAAATCCTTTTTTTAAAAAAAATTAAATAGTACCAGGGATTGAACCCAGGGGTGCTTAACCCGAACCATAGCCGTATCCCCAGCCCTTTTTAATATTTTATTTCGAGACAGGGTCTAAGTTGCTCAAGGCAGTGTTTTGGGGCCCTGAGGTGAGTTCCTGCAGACCTTTCATCCCAGAGCAGCTGCACTGAGCCCTGGGTCGCTCTAAAGTCCTCTGCTTCATATATGGCCCCAGAGGTGGTGGTGATGGCCAGCTGTCGACCATTTGGGGAAGCACTGACAGAACAGGGGGTTTCCATGAGTTTGAGGGAACTGACCCTGCAGCCCAACTGAGGGGAGGGCACCTGCTACCTTAGATCCCTAGACTCTGTTCCTTTGGCATCTGCTCTGGATAATTCTGAGGTTGCTGCTGCAGGTGACAGACATTTCTGCTGATCTTGTGCTATTGAGCAACGACAGTGGTCCTCTTCCTCTTCCTGCTGCCTCACTTCAAACTCAGTATGAGCAGAATGCAAAAGGGAAGGATTTGGATGATGGCTTTCCCCAGCCTCAGGCCTATCCTTGTCCTAGAAGGATGAAGGCACTGCTGAGGTACCTTCTGGAAAAAGACAGGAGAAGGCCCACTTCCTGTGTCATCTCCACACTCCAAAGCACAGCCTGGTTGTTTTCCAGTGTCTGCCACCATGGAAGTGCTGAAGTCCACTGTTGATGAGGGGATCCTTAGGCCTCCCAGGTCGAACAACGGGAGCACACCTGTGGACTGAGAAGCCCTGGTGTCCAGGGACTGTAGAACTTTGAGCCTACCTGAGAGGGACTCTCCTCCCTCTCCATCTCCAGGGAGGAGAAGCCAAAGCACAGCTGAGGACTGGGAATCTCTTGTTCAAACAGAGCGGAGCATTTTGGGCACACTTGTCGACTGTAAATCTCTTCTTTATCCAGAGTTAAGTAATCAGCACTGCCTGTTAGAACTTTCCAGGCACAAAAAGAATTCTGCCCAGTGGTATGGTTGGGAGCCACAGCCTGGGTTTGCTGGAGGCTTAAACGTGGATGGGCTTGGGCTAGGCAACGTTGTTTCCACAGAGATATTCTTTGCCTCTCTTCAAAGGGGAGTCGGGCTCTATTATTCTGGAACCAGTTCTAAAAAGGAGAAGATGTCATTTTATCAAGTCTACTTATCTGATTATTCCTCAATGTTTTTCCTCAGTGTGGGAGAAGTTTGTGTGTGAGCCTCTTCCCTGCAGAGGTCTGGACTTGCATTCTGCCTTGGAGTAAGGTGTGTGAAAGGCAAAGGCTATCGATGAACCCCTGGGCCACAGCTATCTATCCCAAGGCTACATGGGGGACCACACAGGTCATGCACCAAGCACTCCTAGAATTGTCACCTCCACGCTGGAGAGTGAGCCAAGGGTTCACAAGCAAGCCGCGGCTGTCCCACACTGCTCCCTTTGCAGTCTTCTCCCCTTATTTAAGGGCACCTAGCCTGCACACTACAGAGGAAACTCCCAGCTGTCCCACTCATGCACGCTTGGTCCTCCAAACCCGCCCCACCAGGGTGAATTAATGACCCTTTCTGACACTCCATACTTAACCATCTCCTATGCTCATGATTCTTACATGCATGAGGCTCCAGGGCCACAAGGAAGCAATGATTTGAATCATCCTCACATTCACTGCATGACCTGAATCATTTTCCTTGTCCTTAAAGAGGATTGTAAAATGCCTTCCAAATTTCCAGTGCTTTGAGGGAGGCAGATGTGAGAAGAATGCTTTTTTTGTACCCAGAGTATAAGGGGATGGTTTACAGTCGAGGCAGTAGGATAGTTAGTTGGATAAACTACCTCCATGAACCTCTTGTTTTATATTCCTGTCTCCTGGGCCACCAAGTTTGGAATTGCTCTGGGCAAATCATTGCACTGAAGCTACAAAGAACTTTGATATTTTTTTTGTTGGGGGGTGGTTTACTGGGGATTGAACCCAGAGGGGCTCAATCCCTGAGCCACATCCCTAGTCCATTTTTTTTTTAGAAGATTGTTAATTCTAGATACACACCTCACTTAATATTTGAGAGAGTAAGAGTTTTATTTTTTCATCTGTTTTTCCTTCAGTTAGTTGTGTGTGTGGTGCTGGGGATCGAACCTGGGTCCTCACATATGCCAATGAAGTGCTTTATGACTGAGCCATCTCTCCAAGCCTAGCCCAGCCCATTTTGAGACACAGCCTCATTAAGTTGCTCAGGGCCTCACTTAGCTGCTGAGACTGGCTTTGAACTTGTGATCCTCCTGCCTCAGCCTCCCGAGCCTCCTAGATTATAGACATGCACCACTGTGCCTGGATGATTATGACTGTACAATGAACCAGCCACCTCCGAATACACTTATATCCTCCTTATGATCACCCCACAACAGATAACTAGATGGATTTCAGAGAAAGCCAAGGTGCAAGAAGAGTCACCGATTTGTCAGAAATTACAGAGCCACAGAAGGACATTGCTGCCCTCCATGAGATATCCATTTAACTCAGGAGTTTTTCTGGGGGAAACAGCAACACGGGGAACCCAAGCTGGGCATCCATGACATGTCATTAGCCCTGGATAACTAAGTATATATTCATTGGTTCTTGAATGTTTGATAACGTTTCCCCCTCCATTGTATCTCTAAATCCATCTAAAAAAAAAATTTTACAGAGCCAGTGGGAGGCAGATCTCATACTGAAACCAAAAAACAATGCTTCCCTCTTCCATCACTAGGCCTCCCGTGCCCTCCCCATCACACCTTGCCTTCTGCAAGCACTTGTAGCTCAGTCCAATCCAGTGCAACAGAACTGCCAGTCTCCAGAACCTTCCTCTTATGAAACTGCCTTTTGTAGCCATGGAAAATGATTCAAAAGCAGAATTGAGCCAGGTGTGTTGCCACATGCCTGTAATCCCAGCGGCTCAGGAGGCCGATAGAGGAGAATCACAAGTTCAAAGCCAGCCTCAGCAACTTCACGATGCTCTAAGCAACTTAACGAGACCCCATCTCAAAATAAAATAGGAAAAGGGCTAGAGATGTGTGGTTCAGTAGTTAAGCACCCTGGGGTTCAGTCCCTGGTACAGGGAGAAAAAAAAAAAGCAGCATTGGCTGGAACAATGGCTTAGTGGCTATAGCACTTGCCTGGCTTGTGGGAGGAGGCGGGTTTGAAACCCAGCATCACATACACAACGAAGTGACGTAGCAACAAAAGCCACATGATAAATTAAACTAAATGAAATTGATTCTTTCTGTTATTGTCCTTCTCAAAATTGTTTTACAAATATAAAGATAATAATAAAACTAAGAATGTGTATTTACATGTTTGACCACTGCTTCAATTTCTTCCCTAGTCTCTACGTGCAGTATTCCCAGTTCCTTTTGGGATGTCATCATTTGCATTTCCCCAGAAATGTTTTCACAGTTCTTATAATTTAGTAACAGTTACCTTCATAATATGTTTCTATGTATTTTTTTCTTCCAAACCTGATCTTTAAACCCCTTCTAATTTATATTAATGGGTAGTTTCTTCCAACTTTTATGCAACCAGGAAACCCAGTGATCTAGGCAGTATTCCAGAACAAAGAACAAGGGAAGTCTTTAGAAGTCTATTAAAAAAAAAACAAACCCAAACCATTGTTATAATTAAGAGAAGGACAGTGAGAAAGAGAGAAAGGAAGAATCAACTTTATTTAGCTTTTCATGTGGCTTTCATTGCTCCAGCACTTCGTTGCGTACAGGGTGCTGGGGTTTTAACCTGTGTGCTTGCCCATGCCAGGCAAGCACAGTCACTGCTGAGCTACTGCTCCAGCCCCCATAATTGTCAGTTTTTATAGTAATTAATCAATTTAGAAAATTATATTAATCAGAAAAAAATTCCCCAAAATATTGATTCATACCGCCAATAACTATGAAGTTCCCACTACTCTGTTGGTGCCTCAAAAAACATCCAAGGGTGCTGTCCAAAACCATCCAACTCTTGAGTTTGGATCTCTAGTTAAACACTCTCCCCTGAGCTTCAAACTTGCATGTGTAACTGTTCACTTTAGAGTTCCTTGGGGATGTTTCTCTGGCATGTGAAACTTCATCTGTCCAAAGTATAACTTGTGATTTTTCTGACACACACACCTGTTTTTCTCTAGTTCCCCTTCTTGGTAAAAGGCAACTCTCCCACATACTCAAGCACACACATTGAAGGTATCTTTGAATCCACCTTATCTTTCAGCCTTTGTCCAACGCAGCAGTCAGCTCTGTGGGCTCCATCTCTAAAATGTACGGAGTCTCAGTCGGAGTCACCTGTGACGCCAGCATGCTGGCCCCAAGCCCCACCTCTGGCTGCCTCAACTCATGCTCTGCTCCCGAGGCTCCCTGCTTGCGGTCTTAGCTTTCATAGCATTTTCATACTGCGTACCTGTGCGATGAAACGCTATGATCTTGCTTTAATTCTTAACATTTTCACATTTTCTGTACATATGTATATATTGACTGATCACACCCATTTCTGAACTCGGATTTTCCATCCACCTCCTGCCTCCATCTCCACTTATCGTGTTTAATTTTCTAGGAAGCATGCATGCGAGGTCTTGAACTTACGTTAATTACATGCACCTGGCAATGGAATTTTTTGGCCAGTTCTTCTTTTGCTGAAAAATCAGGGTAAGGGGTCCATATAAATACTTCACGAAGTTCTCGCAGTTCTTCCTTAGTGAATCTATGTCGGCGTTTTGTTTTTTCTCTTTTCTTTTGTCCACCAATGTTAAGACCATCCTCTCCATCTGGGAAATAGGACAAAAGTATAAGCAGAGAGAAGGGCATTAGAGAGTACTAATAACCAGACCAAAGAAAGACTTCAAAACAGCGTTAACACAATTAACAATCCTCTCAAAATCAAGACCCGGACTTGTAGCCTTTCACAATAATACACTGTCAGATGGTAGAAGGGATTGCAAGCTATGGGTCATACCCATCCCGTTGCCTGCTTTTTAAAATACAGCTTTTTGGGGGGCTGGAGCGGTGGCTCAGCAGTTACGGCGCTTGCCCAGCATGCACGAGTACAGGGTCCAAACCCCAGCACCCACTTACACAACTAAGTGTCAAAGAAATGAAAGCCATATGAAAAACTCAATAAAAATTGATTTTCTCTCTCTTTCTCTCTCACTGTCCTCTCTTTAGAAAAAAATCACAGCTTTTTCATTAATATCACTTGTAGGGCAAAATGTAGAAGAGTCAAGTGACTAGGGGTGGGTGATGTGGGGGCAATTCTGTTTACGAGCATTTGCCTAACACATGTTGTTTTATTTGTACTTATGATTATATAATTACTCCTTAATAAAACAGTATAAAGAAGTAATAGTTTGGCACAGTGGAAAAAAAATAGTTTAAAATAAAAAAAGCCATGGCTACTTCATTTATGTATGGTCCATGACTGTTTCAAACTACAATAGCAGAATTGAGTAACTGAGGCTCAAGTTTGGGTATGGTCTTCAGTTTAAATTATTTACTATCGGCGCTCCGCCCAGGCGCGGGGTAGCCGGAAGGAGCGAGTTTAGTTCGCCATGGGGCTGTTTGGGAAAACCCAGGAGAAGCCGCCCAAGGAGCTGGTCAATGAGTGGTCCCTGAAGATAAGAAAGGAAATGAGAGTTGTTGACAGGCAGATAAGAGATATCCAGAGAGAAGAAGAGAAAGTGAAGCGATCGGTGAAAGATGCTGCCAAGAAGGGCCAGAGAGACGTGTGTGTGGTGCTGGCCAAGGAGATGATCAGGTCCAGGAAGGCTGTGAGCAAGCTGTATGCATCCAGAGCACACATGAACTCTGTGCTCATGGGGATGAAGAACCAGCTGGCTGTCCTGCGAGTGGCCGGTTCCCTGCAGAAGAGCACAGAAGTAATGAAGGCCATGCAGAGTCTGGTGAAGATCCCAGAAATCCAGGCCACCATGAGGGATCTGTCCAAAGAGATGATGAAGGCTGGGATCATAGAAGAGATGTTAGAGGACACTTTTGAAAGCATGGATGACCAAGAAGAAATGGAAGAAGAAGCTGAAATGGAAATCGACAGAATTCTGTTTGAAATTACAGCAGGGGCCTTGGGCAAAGCACCCAGCAAAGTGACCGACTCCCTTCCTGAGCCTGAACCTCCAGGAGCGATGGCTGCCTCTGAGGACGAGGAGGAGGAGGAGGCTCTGGAGGCCATGCAGTCCCGGCTGGCCACTCTCCGCAGCTAGGCCCAGCTCTGCTGGGCCCGCGGCCTCCGCTGTGGCACCCGCTAGCACGCAGGCCTCAGAGCCCCATTCATGCCTCTTGCACTGCTGCTGTT
>PVKS010038612.1:0-17821 GCA_004027875.1 Aplodontia rufa
TTTTTGCTTCTAGAATAGGGTATCACTTCATTCCAATGAGTTGAACAGAAGAGGTTGGTTTTATAGATAAAGGGATAAAGAAAGCAGATTAAAAAAAAACAAAAGCTGGTTGGTCATTTCAAAGGGACTTTCCCTGTAAGATGGGGACAGGGAGAAAGAACAATAGAAAAATACCTGGTTAACATCAAGTTCCTTCAAGTTACCTTCCACTGTGTGAGGATTAGGCAGAGAGAACTTCCCAAACTGGCCTGTTTAGGAAATTTGGCGGTTATCTTCCTAATCCTGACTTCTCAGAAGGTTAGAGAAGTATCTTCAGTTCAGCTTGGTAACATGGAACTTGAGCGTGACTGACTCCATTTTTGATTCTGTTGAAGCTTAGCGTGGGAATTTAGTCCAAAGTAATGGCGTCCTGTAATCTTTACGCAATAATATTACAAAGGTGAACACATGTCGTTGTACATTTGTCTTCCTGCATGGAATGCGTACCACCAGGAGTTAACTAATTCAACTATAGACTTTGAGTGATGGCCAATCGTCAGTGTAGGTTCATCAATTGTAACAAATGTACCCTTCAGGTAGGGGTTTTGATAATATGGGGGACTATGCATCTGTGGGGGCCAGGAGTATATGAGAAGTCTTTCCACCTTCTCAATTTTGCTGTGAACCTAATACTACTGTTAATAACATTTTTAAAATGTCAGTTGTTGGAGCTGGCTCAGTGGTTACGGTGTTTGCCTGGCATTCACAAGGACGCAGGTTCAAAACGCAGCCCCATGTACCCAACAAAGTGTCGGAACAACAAAAGCCACGTGAAACACTAAATAAAATTGATTCTTTCTTGCTCTTAAAAAAATTAACTGTCTCAATGCTTTAAATGCATTTTCTAATCTTAATCCAATAATGATTCCACAAACGGTCAGTATTAAATCTAAGTGTGCCTTTCATCAAGAGAAGTCAGATACGCAGGAACTGTCAGGAGATTGTTTTAATTGCAAGTTCATTTCCCATTCTGTAGTTATTATAAGTATCATTTGACTTGACCAAATTCTATGCATGATTTTTCTGCATACATCTTTTCAATAAGGCAAGGTACATGTGTAGATTTGGCTTTTGGATAGTGTTCTTTGAAGTTGAAGTCTTTGGTTTCCTCTAATACTTAGTCTAACAGGCCAAGAAGGGAGAGGAAAAACTTTGGACTCTCTGGAGGGAGGATGCACAGTCATTGATATTTTTGCAAAGCTCTCTCCAGGTTATGCTATTTTTTTCTTTCTTCATTTTTTTTAGTACCCAGGGGCACTTTACCACTAAGCTACATCCCCAATCCTTTTTATTCTGTAAAATTTTTGAGACAGGATCTCACTAAGTTGCTGAGGCTGGCCTTGAAATTGTGAGCCTCCTGCCTCAGCCTCCTGAGTTGCTGAGGGATTACAGTCATGTGCCACTGCACCCAGCTTCTGCAGGTGATTCTACTGTTAAGAACTACTGTGCTACCTGGGTGCAGTGGCACAGGCCTATAATCCTAGCGACGTGGGAAGTTTTGGGAAGTTGAGGCAGGAGGATCACAAGTTCAAAGCCAGCCTCAGCAACTTAGCAGGAACCTCAGAAGCACAGTGAGACCCTATCTCAAAACAAAACCAAAATAGAAAAGTCTGAGCATGTAGCTCAGTAGTGAGGCACTCCTAGTAACAACCAGAATAAAGAACTACAGTTCTGCCAAATGGAAAGAGGGCACAGAAAAGTAGTCCAAAGTTTCTCAAACTTAATGTGCTTATGAATCGCATGGGTGTCTTATTAAAATAGTGATTATGAATCTGTGGGTCCGGACTTCTCTGGGAATCTGCATATGCAAGCAAGCTTTCAGGTTCTCAAACCAGACCTGTTCTCAAACTTTGCTGCTTAGCAGAATCAGAAGATCTTTATAGTAAATTGATTCTCAGCTGCTCTTTAAGTCCAAATAAACCAGAATTTCTTTTTCTGTTTTTTTTTTTTTAAGAGAGAGGGACAGTGAGAGAGACAGAGAAAGAGAGAAACAACTTTATTTAGTTTTTCACATGGCCTTAATTGCTCCAACACTTAGTTGTGTACGTGGTGTTGGGGTTTGAACCTGGGTCCTCGTGCTTGCCCGGCAAGCACCAAAACCACTGAGCCACTGCTCCAGCCCCTAAGCCAGAATTTCTGGAGGTGGGATTAGGTTTTCAAACTTCCCAGGGGATTCCAATATACGCAAGGGCTGGGAACCAGGGCAGCAGAATAAATGCTTACTAAATGTCAAAGAGAGTAAGTTTTAACCATGTTGAAACCCAGAGGAGCAGAGGAGGTTGATTCCTTACCTAAGGGTGATGAAATCTCTATCACTGAAGTTTTATAATCCTAACGAATTTCACTTGGTTTAGGGGAAATTTTCCTGCTCTCCTCAAGTCCCCCTCCGTCCACCGCACTGTGAGTGCCCATGAGTCTCTGCAGTTGCCTGGTTACCAGCATGACCGGGATGAGCTTCCTGCCACATCACATTATTTTGCTCAGACGTGGGCTAAGCTGCCTTTCTAAGACACAAAGTCCAGAAAACGTAAGAACATGTGAAATCTGTTTAAAACAAACAATTTGGTACTCATGGAAACAAGAAGCTTAATGATCTTGTCCAAGAGACTGTCTGGAAGGACATCTTGCTGCTCTCAAGTGGCTCTTGGTTATCAGACTCCGGGAGCATCCCAGCTGGCTGGAAGCAGGTTGGTGTGATGACATCTTGGGTCTGTGAGACGAGCATTTCACGATCTCACTCCATGTTTAACTCCAGAGGGACAGATATTTCACTTTTCTTTCTGTGGTCTAACAGAGAATATTGTTTTTCATGCAAGACATCCTAAAAATAAATTACCAGCACTATTTCACTCCAGCTTCATTTCCCCCCAGAGTGAGCTAAGAGGGCTCTTGTCTAAGTTCCTTCAGGGAAACTTACTGCTTTTCTCCTGAAGCTATTCCACTACATGACACAGCCAGGCTCTTCTCACCTGGTGACCTGCAAGTCTCCTGTAGGATGTGTTATGCAAGCTTCACGACTTCCTTGCATCTTGGCGTCTTCTGGGTTCTCTCTCGGGTTAAAGGTTAAAGACAGTCCCCACGTTTTGTGGTCTCCTCCTCATGGAATGAAACTGATGAAGGGAGCATGCTTTCAAGAGAGTTCTTTAGGAGAGAAGATGCACATGGGGCGGAGAACAAAATGCTAAGTGGGGTAATTCTGGTTTTATTCTGAAATCTGTAAGCAGCTTTCTTCTTGCTCAGAAGTGACAGAGGAGGCAGTGACAAATTCAAACAATCCGATTTTGTTTACTTTAGAAAATCTCACTGCATCCCTTCTGCAAAGACAGCTGAGAGAAAGGGTCCTTTGCCATAATTCCCAGTGATTAGGGATCCTCCTCTAGGTACAGTAGTCCAGCTCCCCTCTCCATGCCAAGATCCTGATGAGGTTTCTGATCAGGCACAGCCAGAACCCTGTCTGCACAGCCTCTCTGGTTCCTCCTGGATTCGTTGTCCTTTTCCCTTTCTCCAGTCCTACTTCTGTGAAGATGCTGCTCCTTGGTTTCTTACTTTCTAGAACCCAGAATCCTCCCTTCTCTTTTAGCAAAGTCAGACAGGAACTCTGGAGATACTCTGTGCTCTGATTGTGTTAGTCAGCTTTTAATTACTGTGACAAAGCACCTGAGATAATCAAAGTGAAAAGAGAAAAGGTCTATTTCAGCTCAAGGTGTCAGAGATTTGAGTCTGTGGTTGCTTGGCCCCATAGCTTTGGACCTGTGGTAGCCCAAGACATCATGGTGGGAACATGTGGTGAAGAAGGATGCGAAACTCATGGTGGCGGGAAAGCAAAGAGAAGAGACAGGAAGGGGCCAGAGCTCCTATACCCCCTTCAGGGGACACCCTCAATGACCTAACTTCCTTCCACTAGGTCCCACCTCCCAAAGGTTCCTCTGCCTCCCAATAACACCATGGGCTGGGATCAAGTCTTTAATGCATGGGCCTCTGGGGGATCCAAGCTATAGCATTAACCATCAAAAAAAATACAGGGAAGGGGTAATCCTAGGATAAAGAGGCAGATTGGAATTGTCGTAGTGCATTTTCTGTTGCTATAACAGAATGTCACAGATGGTGAGTTTCAAAGAAAAAAAATATTTCTCCTATTTCTGGAGGCTGAGAAGTCCAAGAGCTTGGATCCAGCATCTGGTAAGGGTCTTCCTGCTCCATGGTGGAGGATATCATATGGTGAGAAAAAGAGGTGGGGAGAGAGAGAGCGCGCGTGTGCAAGAGAGTGAGCAAAAGCTTACATAACAAAGTTACTCCCACGATTACCAACTGCTGCAGACGCAGCCTTCGTCTGTTCATGCGGGTGGAAACTCAATGCTTGACTTCTTTTTAAAGGTCACATACCTTAATATTGTTAAAATGGCAATTAAATTTCAATATGAATTTTGGAAGGGGACATTCAAAATCCACGCTGAAATCTAATTATTATTATAATGAAAGGAATCAGGGGAAAGGACATGTTTCTTTTTGAACAAACCCTCAACCATGACTCAATTCTCCCCACAGAGGTTCTCTATCACGAGTATGATAGTACCAATCCAGAATCCCACAAGAAACTAACTGCATTCCTGTGCTTTCGATGTTCACAGCACATGAACAGGGGCTTCGATTTTAAGAGATGAGTCTCTCACACTTACTTAGTGAGTCCTACAGCTAAAGTGGAAGATCTCAGATACATGAACTTTTCAATCAATCAAAGGTTAAGATGACCATTGTTCCTTTTTTCCTTTCCGAATAAGTCTCAGAAAATTCACTGAGCATGGAGTAATGTGCCCTCTGACTCTGTCTAGCTGATTATTAGGACAGTCTCTGCTTTTCTATGGAATTACAAAGCACGTGTTAAAGGCCTATTATGTGGGATCCTCCTCGGCACAGAGGAAGGTCTCAGTAAGAAGTCCCTGCCTGTAAGTACAGACAATCTCTTTCAGAGATTTCAGAGTGGAGGGAGTCAGCCTTGTGGACCAGAGTGGCCCAGGACAGCTTCAGAGACCCACGAGGGCACAGCGGTCAGGGGCATCCTGATGGGTGTGTGTGCACGTGTGTTTACATGTGTGTACAAATATATGGAGGTATCTTACAGATGCTGGACTTTATGCAGGCTAAACAAATGTAACAATTGGCTTTAAACCAGGAAATTAATTTCCTTAGGAGATAAAAAACTATTCTGATTTTCAATTTTTCACGGTGTTAATTTTAGGAATTTATATCTTTGGGAAACTTATTTCAGCCAGGTTGTCAAAGTTATTGACATAAAGTGGATTTTCATATGTCCTTCTTCTTAACATCTCGGTCAGGTTAGTGAGTTTCCTTTCCTTTCCCCATGCAGGGAGCTGAACCCAGAGTGGCTTGACCACTGAGCTGCATCCCCAGCCCTTTTTAAATTTTTGAGACAAGGTCTTGCTAAGTCGCTGAAGTTGACCTAGAACTTGAAATCCTCCTGCCTCAGTTTCCTAAGTCTCTGGGATGTGCCACCATGCTCTGTAGGTTTTCTTAATTTTACTAAATAACTAAATTTTCCAGAAAACCAATTCTTGATTTCATTGATTTCCTCCATTTTTTTTTTGGTTTTCTTTTTTCATTAATTGTAGTTGTTTTATCCTTTTCTTCCCTTTTATTTACTTTGGATTTAATTTTAATTTTGATTTTTTCCCTAGGGTCACTCATGCTATTAATTTTTAGATCTTTCTTCTTCTGCTTCCTCCTTGTTATCACCCTTTTCTCCTCCTCCTCCTTCTTCTTCTCCTTCTTCTCCTCCTTCTCATTCTCCTCTTCCTCTTCCTCCTCCTCCTCTTCTCCTTCTTCTCCTCCTTCTCCTTCTCCTCCTCCTCCTCTTCTCCTTCTCCTTCTCCTCCTCCTCTTCCTCCTCCTCCTCTTCTCCTTCTCCTTTTCCTTCTTTCTTCTTTCTTCTTTTGGTACCAGGGCTTGAACCCAGGGATGCTTTACCACTGAGCCACATCCCCAGCCCTTTTTACTTTTTATTTTGAGATAGGGTCTCACTAAGTTTCCGAGGCCGGCTTCAAACTTGAGATTCTCCTGCCTCAGCCTCCTTAATCACTGGGTTTACAGATGTGCACCATCATACCCCGCTTTCTTCTTATTTAATATATGTAGTTGACGCTGTGCATTGTCTTCTAAGCATTGCTTTAACTCATCTCATTAATTTTGGTATGTGGTATTTTCATTAAATTCAGTTAAAAACATTTCCAAATGTCTTTTTGATTTTTTGCTGACTCTTTTATTCTTACATTTAAAAATTTTTAAGTGTCTGGGTACCCTGGACATCTAATTCTGTTTTAAAAAATTATTTTTAATTTAATATTATTTGGGCCAGAAACATTCCCTATATTTTAAAATTTATTTACTTTTGCAGTACTAGAAATTGAACCTAGGGGTGCTTTACCACTGAGTTACATCCCCAACTCATTAAAATGTATTTTTTAAATTTTGGGACAGGGACTTGCTAAGTTACCAAGGCTGGCCTTGAGCTTGTGATCCTTCTGCCTCAGCTTTCTGAGTAGCTGGGATTTTAGGCATGCACAGCTATATGTTTTAATATTTTAAATTTATCAAGATTCTTTTTATGGCTCTGAACACGGTCTATCCTTATAAATTGTCTACGACTGAAATTGTCTATTTATGGTTTGTGTATTTTGAAGCCCTGTTCCTGGGTGTATACCTGCATGCAGGTGTATACCTGCATGGTTCCTGTGCTTTTCTGATGAACCAAAGCTGTTATCATTATCAAATGTGTTTCTATATCTCAGGCAACACATTTGGTCATGAAATCTATATTTTTTTAAGAGAGAGAGGGGCAGTGAGAAAGAGAGAAAGAGAGAATCAATTTTATTTAGTTTCTTATGTGGCTTTCATTGCTTTGACACTTCATTGTGTACGTGGTACTGGGGCTTGATTGAACCTGCGTCCTTGCACATGCCAGGCAAGCACCATAACCACTGAGCCACCAGTCTTCTTTGATGGTTTTCTTTGCTTTTGTAGATTTTTTCTTTTTTGGAGGGGTTGGGTGCAAATGTAGACTATGTCTTAGGCATCAGTTCTGGTCTTCAGTTAAAAATCTCTTTTAAATTTAGTTGCGCTACTTTAAATCTGTTCTACGTTTGTGTGGCTTAAAGTTTACTCAGTGATTTGTGTAGAAAGAGTTTGAAAATAAACAAGTGGGATCTTGAGAACATTATGCCATACACAAAAACACAAATACTGCATGCTTCCACTTATATGAGGTATCTAAAACTGTCAATTTCATAAAATCCGAATCTAGAGTGGTGGTTGCCAGGGGCTAGGGTGGGGGGATGATGAGTTTTTAATCAACAGGCATAAAGTTTCAGTTAAATAGGATAAAAAGACCTGGATATCTGCTGTACAATATTGTATCTGTATCAACAATAATGCATTGAACACATCAAATTTGTTAAAAAGATAGCTTTCATGTTAAGGGTTTTTCACTTCAATAAAAATCATGATTATATTCAAGATGCATATACGACATCAATTAGACCTAACCAAATGAGAAACTCACCAAGACACATCATATTCAAAATGAATAACAGAGAAAACAAAGGAAGAATATTAAAAGCTGGGAGAGAGAAATGCCAAGTCACATTCAGAGGAAAAACAACAAGGATCACTTCAAATTTCTCAACTTAGACCCTGAAGGCAAGGAGAGCACGGAATGAGATATTTCAAGCATTGAAGGAAAAGAATTGCAAGCTGAAAATACTACACCCAGCAAAACTCAGCTTCAGATTTTATGGGGAAATAAAAACATTCCATGATAAGAACAAATTAGCAACATACATGAACACAAAATCAGCTCTACAAAGAATACCAAAGACATACTTCAAACAGAGGAACAAACAAACAACTCCCAAAGTCCACAAGCAGAGAAAAGTGAATAAAAGTACATTCTTCTGAAAGATAACAAAGTCAGCACAAAATACACCAAAAAAACCACGATGGCAGTGAACCACAGTCATATATCTATTCTAAACACTGAATGTGAATGGTCTCAGTGCCTCAATCTAAAGGCACAGATTAACAGACTGGATCAAAAAACAAAATTCTGCTTACAAAAGACACATCCCACAGCCAAAGATAGCCACAGGCTAAAGGTGAAAACAGTATACCAGGCTTATGGCCCAAGAAAGCAACGCTTGACCTGAAATTATACTACAGAGCTGTAATAACAAAAACAGCATGATATTGGTATCAAAATAGGCATGAAGATCAGTGGAATAGAATAGAAGATACCGAGACAAACCCACAAATCTTTAACCATCTGATATTTGACAAAGGGGGCAAAAATATGACTTGGAGGAAAGATAGCCTGTTCAACAAAAGCTATTAAACAAACTGGACAGCCATATTCAGAAAATTAAAACTAGATCCTTATATCTCATCCTGAAAAAAAATCAAATTGAAATGGATCAAAGATTTAGGAATTAAACCAGCAACATTACAACTGTTGGAAGACAAAAAATAGGATCAATACTCCACCATATTGGTGTAGGCACTGCCTTCCTCAACAATACTCCCATAGCAAAAGAACTAAAGCCGAGAATCAATGAGTAGGATTTCATCATACTAAAAAGCTTCTGCACAGTGAAGGAATTAATCAAGAGTGTCAAGAGAGAACACACAAAATGGGAGAAAATCATGGCCTGCTACATCTCCAATAAGGGACTAACACCCAGAATATACAAAGAATGCAAAAAGCTTAATACCGAAACAATAGTCCAATCCATAAATGGGCCATGGAACTAAACAGAAACATCTCAACAGAGGAATTTCAAAAAGCCAATAAATGCATGAGAAAAAGTTCTTCATCACTAAAACTCAGAGAAATGCAAATCAAAACAACATTAAAATTTCACCTCACCTTAGTCAGAATACAAAGATGAAGAATACAAACAATAACAAATGCTGGAGGGGTTGTGGGGAGAAAGGAACACTAACACACTGTTAGTGGGACTGCAAACTGGTACAGCTACTCTGGAAAGCAGTGTGGAGACTCCTCAAAAAATTAGGGATTGAACCACCATACAATCCAGTTATCCCACCTATCCCACTCCTGGGTATTTTCCAAGAAGAGCTAGACTTAGCATATTACAAAGACACAGCTACATCACTGTTTATAGCAGCTCAATTTACAATAGCTAAATTATGGAATCAACCCTGATGCCTGTCACTGGATGAATGGATCCCAAAACTGTGATATATAAACACACACACACACACACACACACACACACACACACACACTCACCCACTGGAGTTCTACTCAACTGTTAGAAAGAACGAGATCATGACTTTTATAGGTAAATGGATAGAATTGGGAAAAAAATCATTCTGAGCAAAATAAACCAAATCCAGAAACTTAAGGGCTGATTTATTTTTCTCTTATTTGCACAAGCTAGAGTAAAATCAAGGATAAGGTGAAAGTTAGGTAAGTTTTTTACTAGATGCACCAAATTTGATGTATCACATAGTCTGGGGAAACTACAGCTATGAAAGAGATGGGAAGAGGGCAGGGAGGGCAGAGAGGGAGGGACCAGGGGAGTTATTAATTCTATATAGTATACTTGACTACCCTGAGAAGCCAAATAATACTCATGCAAGCATTCAAAACTTGACAATTCAAAAATTAATATAATATACATGTATATGGACACTTATTTATGTAATAGGGGGCATCTCATCAGAGTGGGGAGTGGGAGAAGAGGGGGAGGTACCAGATAAGGATTGGGCTCCAGTTACTTTATCATTATGTATGCATATATGAATGTGTAGCAATGAGTCCCTCCTACATGTAAGAACATGCTGAACTCATAAAAAATTGTGATTAAAAATTGTGATTAAAATACACATAACTTGATGTGTGCATGTATGGAAGTGGAACAATAAACCCCTTCAATATGCAAAACTATAATGAAAAATAAAATTTTGTTTTAAAAAAATAAAATACACACAACTTTAGATGCACCATTTTAACCAAGTGCACAGTTCTGTGGTATTAAGCATATCCATAATATTATGCAGCCATCACCTTTGTCTAGTTTCAGAATATTCTTTACCCCAAAAAGTAACCTTGTACCCATTAAGCAGTTGCTCCTAATTTCTTCTGCTCCCTACCTCCGGCACCGTTCATCTCCTTTCTGGTATGTGGAGCTGCCTATTTTGAAAATTTCTTATATGTTGAATCATACAACATGTAACTTTTTCGAGTTTTCATGTAATCATATATCAGTACTTTGCTCCTTTTTATAGCTGAATAATCGTCTAGTGTGTTCAGATGCCACATTTTGTGTATCTGTCCATCAGTTGATAGACAATTGATTATTTCCACCTTTCGGCAGTTGTGATAGTGTTGTTAGGAACATGCATGTACAAGTTTTCTGTCTGAACAACTGTTTTCAGTTCTTTTGTATATCCTAAGAGTGGAACTGGTAGGTTGCATAGCGATTTTATGTTTAATTTATTGAGGAACCAATAAAACGTTTTTCATAGTGGCTGTGCCATTTTACATTCTACCAGCAGTGTCTCTACATCCCCACTGACACTTGTTGTTTTCCATATTTTTGATTATTGCCCTATTATTGCCCCTCTGTTGCATCTGAATTAGGATCTTGTTGCATTTTGACTTGTGTTTACCTAGTGAGTACTGACATTGAACATATGAAAACTTTTGTCCAACAATGGACACGGTGATTATTAACTTGTTTGCCTTTCTTTCATCACTGTTGGATTTTGTTCTGGAAGAATGTACTTCAAGATCTAAAAGTATGCCTAAGGTGGCCTTTTCTCCAGGACTGAGTCCTGTTCCTAAAGGGTACGGTGTCTGAGACACAGTATCATAAGTACCCTGAATGTTCAGTGAGTTCGCTGCATTTTAGTTGGTCAAAATGGAAATGGCTCTTATCACTGTGGAAGTTCTGGTAGCTTTTCAGCTTGGAGTCACACATTCATTCTCTGCCTGGTTGTTGCCCTTCCTTGGTCTCAGCCTGTAAATACGCAGATTATTATTTGCTCAGATGTTCAGGAGGATCCCCGTGTTGTTTTATGGTGCAATTTATCTATGCAGTTCATTCCTTTCTGGTGCTTTGTTCAAATTGTGGCCCCTTAGGTCTCCCTGACCCCTGGTTTCTGTGACTTAGCTTATTAAGACTGTTGGGCATTGGAGCGGTGGCTCAGCGGTTTCGGTGCTTGCCTGGCAAACATGAGGACCCGGGTTCAAACCCCAGCACCACGTACACAGCTAAGTGTTGGAGCAGCGAAGGCCACGTGAAAAACTAAATAAAGTTATTTCTCTCTTTCTCTGTTTCTCTCACTGTCCCTCTCTCTTAAAAAAAAAAAAAAGACTGTTGGGCATTGCTTGGCTCCACTTCCTGTGTCTCCCTGCAGAAAGCCATGGTAATCATTGGACTGATCTCGTTTGTTTCCTTTCTTCCAGGTATTGCAGTCTTGTTTTGTCTGTTGTATGATGTCTAGAGATAGCTTTGTTGTTGTTGTTGTTGTTGTGTGTGTTGTAACTCTAGTTGTTTAATAATTCTTTATTTGTTTTTGTTTTTGGTACCAGGGATGGAACTCAGAGGCACTTAACCACCGAGCTGCTTCCCCAGCCCTTTTTATTTATTTATTTTTTTATTTTGAGACTGGGCCTCACAAAGTGCTGAGGCTGGCTTTGAAATTGCAATCCTCCTGCCTCAGTCTCCCAAATCACTGGGATTACAAGAGTGTACTACCATGCCCAACTAGAATTCTTTTTTTTTTTTTTTTTTAAGAAATAATTGTTTTGTCCTGTTTTCTGGTTGTTTGTAATGGGAGGGCTAGTCTGGTACCAGATTCTCCAGCATAGCCAAGAATGGAAATGTAAAGTTTCTTTTTATGTATTATCTCTAAGAACTAGAAATCTTCTTTTTCAAAGCTGTGGTTCATCTACAAATCTCCATTGTTTTTGCTTGGTCCAAGCCAGGTAATAAATATGGTTATGTCTGAACCAGTCTCTCTAGTTTTCAGACTATGATTATTGTAAATCCATCCCTATGACAAGGTACACTGTACTCTCTGATTTGTTCAGTCTGATCAAGGTTTACTCTTGAATCTGGGGGTGGAGACTGGTGACCTACAGTATTTGAATTCCATGGGAGAGAAGTGGATACCTAAACTAAATTAAGGACAAAGCTGGATACCAAAAGGAGAGATTGCAATTTGGAGTACGTAACAAGTATTCACTACATCTATTTTATAAATCAAACCAGAAGACCAGAGAGGCTCGGAGAGCCAATCAGCAGCTTCCAGTGGACAATGACTGAATTAGAACTTAATCGCACCCATTTGACCTCAAAGCCAATGATGTGATGGAGCAAGATTTATGTAAGACTTCACAAATTACAAAACACTTTACTGTTCCTTCTTTTAAAAAAATTCTTTAAAAAACCTAATGGTTTAAGCAAGACAGGTATATTGACTTCACTTTTTGATTCTTTTCATTTCAGGAAAATGTTTATTAGGGAAGCAAAGTGATTGAAGAATGCCTGGCTTGCACAGAAATGAGACCAGAATTCAAAATCTGGTGTTCTTTCCATGCAATATGATCACTCCAATATTCCTTTAGTTATTTAGCCCAGTTTTGGGTCATTTCCCTTTCTCTTACCTGGTAAAAAGAGTAGATTTCAGAACTTTTTTGTGAACCATTTGGTTTCTGTTTCTTAATTTTACAGCTGAGTTCCTTTCTCTGGGAGTCGCAAACCACATAACGAAAGATAAAATAATGTGTTTGTTTTATTCTTTTTCTTGGTGAAAGGTCTTGGCTCATGGGATAAGTTAGCTTTTCTTGGCAATTTGAGATCATCAGAAATTGATTACTTGAACCATTTTAATCTCTTTATCTTTTTAAATCTTTTCATGCAGAATTAAAGATGGTCATAAGTCATAGACTACAGGCAAAAAGAGTCACAATATGTATTTTGGGTTTTTTCCTCCAAAGCAAAAAGCAATTAGAAGACAGTATCTTGGAAAGAACAAGGGCTTTGGATTCTAAGAGCTTTGAATTAAATCCCACCCAGAAAACTTAGTCACTTAACTATTTTAAACCGCCATTTTCTCAGTTATAAAATGGAGATAATAATAAGCTCTTGACAAGTTATTTCAAGAACTAAGTGAAATAATGTAAAGAAAGCACCATCAACTGCTTGATGCTCTGTAGTAACAATTACTATTATCACCTTAAGACTGTGGCGAATTCTGGTGCTCTGCGAGCAATGCACTGACATTTTTTATCTTTGTCATATCCTTTTTTCCCAAGCTCCTTAAAATGCATCAGGGTCCAAAAGTCTTGGAAAGATGCTTCAGTGAGGGGCTGGAATGGCGGCACAGTGGTAGAGCGCTTGCCTGACGTGTGCAAGGACCTGGGTTTGAACCCCAGCACCGCATACACAACTTAGTGTCAGAAAAACAAAAGACAGACAAAAAAATAAATAAACTTGGTTCTTTCTCTTTCTCGCTTAAAAAATTAAAAAAGATCACTTCGGTGAGATATTTATCTTCTCTTAGGCCGGAAGTCACAGTAGCCTAGGTCCCTGACTGAGATGGGTGATTAAGAGGACAGATGCTACAGCCAGATCATCTGAGTCACTCTCAGGCTGTGCAACCATAGCATCTTTCTAAGCTTCATTTTCAACATCTATAAAATGTGAATGGTGATAATTGTTTTTATTGACAGAATTAATTGTAACGGGAATGAGATAATCTACACAGAATATTCAATGACTCACACATAGAAAGAACTCAAACAGTGCTGCTTTCTGTTGCCTAAATTGGAGAAGAATCTATAGTGATGTGAAGAATAAAGATGATGGCTTGATTCTCTACGAACTCCACATTCAACTCCCAACGTGTTGGATTTCCTACCCAGATGGAGTTACCTATGAGCTCTTGCACTATATTTTTTTATAAAATATATATTTTTAAAGTCTCTTAAGAGCTGGACATACATACTCTTTCTCACTGGAAATTGGACCAAGAGAAGGCCTCCAAAGTTGTAACATGAAAGTCCAAGAGGAAACAGAAGACTGCTTCTGGGTAGAGGCTAGAACCCCCAAAAGAGAATGAGAAAGGTAACTAAGTTAGACTCCACTGCCAGAACGTTAGAGTGGGAACACCAGAAGGAACTTGTAGAAATGTTTAGCAGAACTGGTGGGAGAAAATGTTTGCTGAAACTGTGACATCCTATTGGTTTTAGGAGAAGAGTAACCGTGTATTTCTAGATCCAAGGATGGGAAGTGAGCAAACTCCTTGAAGAGGTCAGATAATGATTTCAGCTAATGGAGTCCCACTGCATGCCAAAGGGGAAACAAAGGAGTCACAAAATGTTTCACCACCCAGAGATCTTGCTTGGAAGTCATTTATTCTGTAGCTCTTCTATGCCAGTTAATATGTCACCTCACAATCTTTGCAGCAACACTGTTAGGTACATTCAGAATCCATTTTGAATGAATAGAAATGCATTTTGAATAATAAGTTTTCCAATATTGCATACGCAGTCAATGTTAGAAGTAGCCATCTTAGTTCATTCACTTTAACATAGTTACTATGCCTTCTGAAAAACCTGAAAGAATTCCACTGGAGAGGACCAAAAACATTTTTTTAAGAAAAAATAAGTGGATATATTATTGCTAGACAACAGTTCACTAAAAGAATAGTTGCAGTTGACACAGAGAAATGAAAAGCAGATTTCATATAATGAGAACAATTCTTGGTAAGCTAGAATCATATGCACTGTAAAGGCCAACTCTGAAGCAATCTAAAATTATTTGATTGCTCAAATGAGGACTGCATCATTACAGTAGTTATTACTGGGAGCATCCCCTTTGCCCTTTGTGCCCAGCATGAGAACACTCACTACTCTATCTGGATTCTCAGGAATCCAGGCCGAACGAGTTCTTCCTAGAGCCGGTTGGGAGACCATATTGGTTCAAAGAGCACTTGCCAGAATTCTTTCAGCAAACCCCAAGAGTTCCTGCTGATCGCATATGGCAGCATCTATGAGCACACTCTTTTCTATTTTAATCAAGAGCAGACCACAGGGTAGTCCAGAATTTTTGAAATCCATATCAGCATTTGACTGCCTTGGAATCAATGCCTGCCTCAACATAGCCATGTGAGAGAGATTCGTGCCCAGGTATTAAGGTCCACTACATCCACATGCTCATGAGAGTGGAAGAGAAGCAGACCCCAACTCCGAAAGCCTTCTTTTTAACTGGCTCCTTCTCGAAATGATGGCTGGTATGACAAAGTGACTTAACATGTGGCTTCAGGCCAGCAGAATATCCTCCCAAGGGCAAGACTCAGCCCTCTAAGTCATCACCCTGTCATCGCCCTTTCAAAAGAGATCATGTAGAATAATCTAAGGATCTCTGGAGTCCCTTGGGGTAGGCATTTCCCATCTGATCTCCCGAAAGTGTTGTTAATGTGATGCTTTCTCTCTTGAACAGAACCGTAGGCAGTATGCTGCTGGCCCTTTGGAAAGCTGCCCTGCCCTTCCAACCAAGTTCATGTGATCCATTTGTGTAGCATCTGTCCTTGCCCTGAACCATACTCTCCAACCATATTCTAATTTAATTAGATGTGTTTTAGCCTTTCCCTATCTCTCCATAAGGGCTCCAAACAACCTGTTCTCTTGGAGTAAAGATCTGCTATGCGACTATTTATTTCAGAATGGACACCACTCTATTCAGCTGTGGTTTTCTACCTGTCATCCCCAAATATGGGTTTCCTACTGTTGGTAGCTTTGGGTCTGCAATTTTTCCCACTTCTTCCTTGGATAGGGTATTTTATCACAATATCCCGCCCCTCTGCCAGGGTCCTAGAACAAGAGGAAGTGTGGGGTGTCCCGAGTGCTGTTTCTTTCTAGATATTACGGTCGCATACTTGAATGAACTTTCACCCCAATACTCAACACATTTGAAACTGGAGAATATCCATGGTCACCTGCACCATCAAAGTCTCTAACTAGTAGGATTTGGATGTATGCTGATTTTTCCCCTTGGAGCAAAGGAGGACTTTCTTTCATATTTCTCCAAGGTCTTTCTCTGAAAGAATAGGGTTGTGGGTGAATAAGTTTGGATCTTGTACCCTGAAGCTGAGAAGTTTTGTGGAAGCCTGTTGAGGACCTATTCAGTACTAGCTTTGCTCTCAGATGCAAGTTAACATTTTTATTTTTAGGAAATAAATGAATGCTCTTAAACTATGAAGAAGCCTACTCTAAAAATTTAATCAGGGCTGGAGGTGTAGCTTAGTAGTAGAACATACACTTAGCATGTGCGAGGCTCTTGGTTTAATCTACAGGACCAAAAAATTTTTTTTAAAAATAAGAAATAAATAAATAAAAACTTAAGGAGCCTCTTGTGTTGCAATTATGAGTGACCATGGTGCTGAGCTGGTTTCTTCTATTCAATGACCAGTCCCTGTGGGCAGGGTTTGGGCTGCTGTCCTTACTGTGCCAGAGGAAGTGAGTAAGAGAAAAAGCTGATGAGGAGAGAAGAGTGATGGGTTCCAGATTTCCTTTGTTTTTCTTTCTTTTCCTTACTCCATCTCAGGGTGGAAGGAAAATAAGAATAATTTTTAAAAGGACTAGAAGTATTATTACCTTAGGGCAAGAGAATGAAATCCTTAAAAATAAATAAAAATATCCTGAAATAGACATCATTTGGGGAATCTCAGTTCATGGAAAGTCAAGTCATCATTGTATAATTTCTTTTCCATCTTACCAGATGTGTTTTTTACTACTTTCTCCTGTACTTGCCAATTCTTTTTTTTTTTTTTTAAGAGAGAGGGAGAGAGTGAGAGAGAGAAAGAAATAATCAATTTTATTTGTTTTTCCAACTGGCCTTTGTTTCTTGCACAGTTAATTGAGTATGTGGTGCTGGGGTTTGAACCTGGATCCTTGTGCATGCCAGGCATGTGCTCCAGCTGCTGAACCACCACTCCAGCCCCTTGCCCATTCTTTTAAACCAAATGTTAGTTAATTGGTAAACTTGTGCAAGTACGAAACTAAAAATAGCACAGCAACACGGCTAGGGTCAAATTTGATAAATTACCTTTCTTATGTAATGTATGGGGTTGGGAGGAAAAGATGCTGTAAACCCTTCTGAAATGAGTGTCTTGACGTAAGTCTTAGTTATTCCTTTAACAGGAAAGAAAGGTCACAATCTTGGAGATTTGCTTCCTAAGGAGAGAGAACTCACCTGCTGACTTCATCTGAGGCTTTGGCTTCCCCTTCCAGGCCAAGTGCTTCCCCTATAGATTGCTTCTTTCTGAAAGGCTGCTGAGGGAAGGAGAATCCCACAGTTAGGGGGCTATGGGGCTTGATTCCTGACTCAGAGGTTGTCAGTTCAAAGCTTCCTGTAGTTCTCTGTGCCAGTGTGCAGGATTGTGTGTGTGTGTGTGTGTGTGTGTGTGTGTGTGTGTTCGTAGCAAGCATTCCTGTGTTTTGAGAAGACCTTCACAAAAGCCCAGTTCTGGGGCTGGAATGGTGGCTTGGTGGTTACGGCGCTTGCTTGGCATGCGTGAGGACACGAGTTCACACTCCAGCACCACGTGCACAACTAGATGTTGTAGCAATGAAAGCCACCTGAAAAGCTAAATAAAATTAATTCTCTTTCTCTCTCACTGTCACTGTCCCTCTCTCTTTACAAAACAAACAAACCAACCAAAAAAAAAAAAAAAAAAA
>PVKS010038613.1:0-17808 GCA_004027875.1 Aplodontia rufa
GTTCCAAATGAATTTGAGAATTGCTTTTTCTATGTCTTTAAAGAACGACATAGGTATCTTTATAGGGATAGCATTAAATCTATATAAAGCTTTTGGTAGAATGGCCATTTTTATTATATTAATTCTGCCTATCCAAGAGCAAGGGATATCTTTCCATCTTCTTAGGTCATCTTGGATTTCGTTCTTCAATGTTCGATAAGTTTCATTGAAGAGATCTTTGGTTTCCCTTGTTAGATTAATTCCCAAGTATTTTATTTTTTTCGAAGCTATTTTGAAAGGGACTGTATTTCTGATTTCTTCTTCAGTCCTGTTATTATTGGCATATAGGAAAGCTATTGATTTATGCGTGTTGATCTTGTATCCTGCCACTTTGCTAAATCTACTTATGAGTTTGAGCAGTTTACTGATGGAGTTTTTTGCATCCTCCAGATACAGTATCATGTCATCAGCAAATAGAGAGAGTTTGACTTCCTCTCTTCCTATTCTTATCCCTTTGATTTCTTTCTCTTGCCTAATTGCTCCTGCTAGTGTCTCAAGAACAATATTGAATAAAAGAGGTGAGAGCGGACAGCCTTAGACATAGATATATTTAAGATACGCTACTCTAACTTGTTTTAGAGTTCTAGGAAGAGCTCAAATATTTAAAATAGCAAATATCTTCTTTAGCTTGATCAGTAGATACTGAATTAGGTATGTAAGATTGATGTCCCTTTGGAAGGTATCGTATGAACTTTCTTTCTTTCTTTTTTTTTTAAAGAGAGAGGGACAGTGAGAGACAGAGAAAGAGAGAAACAACTTTATTTAGTTTTTCACATGGCCCTCATTGCTCCAACACTTAGTTATGTGGTGCTGGGGTTTGAACCTGGTTCCTCATGCTTGCCAAGCAAGCACTGAAACTGCTGAGTCACCACTCCAGCCCCTGAACTTTTCTTAATGACTTAAAATCATTATTGTGAACATCAGTGATTACATTTGTCTAATTAAGGTTCTCTTTGTGGTTGAGGTTTCAGTGCTGTGCACTGCCTCTCGCTTATGGCCCCAAGGGTTGCTGTGTGGAACAAACTTGTATATTTGCGAACAGGCATGCGTTCGTTCTGTGAACTCTGATTTTCAAGTAGTGATTAGTGTGTTGGTCTGTAGCAATTTTTTTCTCTTTGCTCTGATCTGAGGCAGAGTTATATTTAGTTTATTCTTCTTACCAGAAACTAGGGTAAACTTTTTTTTTTTTTAAAGATTGAGGAACAGTGAGAGAGAGAGGAGAGAGACAGAGAGAAACAATTTTTATTTAGTTTTTCATGTGGCTTTTGTTGCTCCGATACTTTGTTGTGTATATGGTGCTGGGATTTGAACCCGCATAGTCATGCATGCCAGGTGAGTGCTGTAACCTCAGAGTCAACGCTCCAGTCCCAAAATGAGGGTAAACCTTATTCTGTGGTTCCTCCTGTGCACAGATGATACAACCCAAGACTTCTGGTGGGTTCCTGAAACTGCAGTATATAATATATTTTTCTCGTATTCATTTTAGGCCTATGATAAAATTTAATTTACAAATTGGGCACAATAAAAATATTAAAAATAATAAGAATAAAATAGAACAATTATAACAATAAACTGTATTAAAAGTTATTGTTTATTTATTGAACTTTCCATAAAGTCTTTTTAGATCGTGGATGACCACATGTAACTGAAACCAGGGAAAATGAATCTGTGGATAAGGGGGGCTGTTGTGCGCTTACCTCTAAAGAAACACTAATATTCTACAAGAAAAGAGTTTTGATTTTAGTGAAAATCTTTCCAACATCAACTTGGATTTTTCTACAGGGCTTTTTTTATTATTATAATTTTTTTTTATTTTTGAACAACCTTACAAGATTTTAACAAAATAATATAAAATGTGTATAGATTCTGGATATTGCAATTATCCCCAGGAGTGCCCCCCCAGTTACCCTCCCTTATCCCTCCCTTCCCCTTCCCACTATATCTCTAAAAAAAAAGTATTAGATTGTAAAGCATTACATCTTATCTGAATTTAACTCATGCTACTAGACCAACTTTCTCATTGTCCAGGGTCTAGACCCCACCTCCACAGATGAGTGGAGACAATCGACCCTTAGATCTCTGGGTTAAGCTGATTTTACTCAGCATGATCTCTTCCATAGCCATCCATTTACCTTCGAAGGCTGCAATATCCTTGTTTCTAATTGCTGTATAATATTCCATGGTATAAATGTACCACAGTTTTTGGATCCATTCTTCCAGTGAGGGACATCGGGGTTGTTTCCATAGCCTAGAAATAGTAAATTGTGTCTACAGGGTTTTTAATCCCTGAATCACAGATGAGTAGGGAGTTTGCCAGAGGCTATTGTAAGAGCTGGGTGAGGTGTTGGAACTTAGCTTTAGCATGCGGTGATTTGGATTCATCTCTATCTTCTCTGCTGGGTTTTCCTGAAGTTGGTGTTGAAATTATGTTTCCTTCTTTAGATAAAAAACCTAGGCTTATTTGAGGAGTAGGGAGGGCTATGGAGGGAAGAAAAGGCTGGCTTGGTAGTTAGCATGTAAGAAGCAGAAAAAGCGTAAAATAATTATTAATACTGAATAATTATTAAGCTGGGCTTGGTGGTACACACCTGTATTTTAACCTACTTGGGAGGTTGAGGCAGGAGGATTGCAAGTTTGAGGCCAGCCAGGACAACTTAACAACTCTGTTTCAAAATACAAAATAAAAAGGGTTGGGAATGTAGCTCAGTGGTAGAGTACCCCCTGGGTTCAATCCCCAGTACTAACACACACACACACACACACACAATTTGTAGTGCAGCTGAATACAAATATAATTTGAACGTATTTTAAATTTAATAATATATTTCATTTAACTCAATATATCTCCAATGTTATTTTGTCTTGCAATCAATATAAGAAATATTGTCATATTGCTTTTTTTTTATACTGAGTCTTTGAAGTTCAGTGTGTATTCTACATTTAAAATATGCTTAAATTTAGATTGGCACATTTCATATGATCAATAGATATGTGTGACTAGTGGCTACCATAGGGGACAATGTAGTGTTAGTGTTTTAAGTAGTTTTTAAAAAAATTTGGTCAGCTTTATTCTTAATATTCAAAACCTATATATAAACACATGAATTGAATTATAAGCAATATGCTGAGAGTTACCCATTTTAATGCACTTTGGATGGCTGTAATGAAGTGAGATTTTACAAGTTATGGCCTTTGGTTACTCATAACTATGCTTATAATACTCCACATATTATAAACATATAAATATACCTGTTTGGGTAATTGACAATCTTTGTGATGCAGTGCCTTCTACTGATGAAAATTTGATGACAACCTTAAATATAGTAAATATTTTCAACATGAACAGTGAATAGGAAAGCAAGAATTTGTTCAGTTAGTTAATGCTATGTTAAAGTTTTTTTGTATGTGTGCCAAGAAAAATGTAGGAGTCAATTTATAATTCCAAACAACAGTAGCAATGGTGGACATAGGGATACCCTTTGCAGTCTGAAACTCAAATTGAGGTTCATAAGTGGGCTAGGTAGAAAATGCCTTGTTAGACTGTAAAGTACACACAGAAATTTTTAAGGAAAATGACCATGGACAAAAAAAGACCGTATAAATTTTGGGGCAATGTGGTAGCTGGGTTTTAGATATTTAGTAAGTTACTTTATGGTATTGTAAGTATCTTACTTGACAACTCTAAGCATATCAGGTGCTAGAAATTTTTTTTTAAGAGAGAGGGACAGTGAGAGAGACAGAGAAAGAGAGAAACAACTTTATTTAGTTTTTCACATGGCCTTAGTTGCTCCAACACCTAGTTGTGTACGTGGTGCTGGGGTTTGAACCAGAGTCCTCGTGCTTGCCAGGCAAGTGCCGAAACCGCTGAGCCACAGCTCCAGCCCCCAGGTGCTAGAATTTTTAATTAAAAACTTTGTACTTAAAAAATATAAGTTAATTCTTTAAGTTAGCGATTTTAAATTTCTCCCAGGAGACTATCAGCATTTGGGGTTAAGAGGATTGAGAAACTCATTCTTAGGTTCCCTCAAGTGGTAGGATTCTGACTTTGGATTCAATTGAATTTATTATAACATCTGGTGTAGTAGCTATGACGAACTCATTATATTAACAATGTCAATCAGGTGTACAAACTTTTCCATAGAACTCTGAACACATTGTAAGGCTGAATTTTTAACCTAAGGGCACAACCTATTTGGATCTAGAGACCCAAACAATAAGGAACCAGAGATGTGCAGTTGTAGAAGAAAGAAGTTCCAGTTGAGATTATTGCAAGCAGAAGGAACAGGAAGAGTCAAGCAAGGCTCTGAGGTGTGAAGGAGTTAAACCCTTATGAGGGACAGAAGAGAAGGCAGCGTGTCTTGAACAGAACCTTGAAGTCTATGGTGGGTGCTATGGTTTCAATGTGTCCCCAAAGTTCATGTGTTGGAAACTTCATTGCTAGTGTAAGAGTGTTGAGGGGTAGGACCTTTGAGAGGGCATTATCATTATCATTCATGAATGGATTAATACCTTTATTACAGGAAAGGGTTCATTATTCCAAGAGTGAAGTCCTTATAAAGGAGGGGTTTGACTTCTCACTTGTTCTCTTGACAAGTGATGCCTTCCACCCTGTTAAGATGCAACAAAAAGGCCCTCACCAGATGCAGGTCCTTGTTCTTGAACTTCCCACTCCCCAGAACCATAAGCCAAATAAATTATAAATTACACAGTTCTCTGGTAATGCTACATCAACATGAAACTTACTAAGACAGTGGAGACTTTACTCTCAATGTATAGTGTAATGCTGTGGGATGGTTTTGAGGAAGTGGTTGACCAGATATGGTTTTACATTTAAAAGTTTGACTCTGGTTCTTGTGTGGACAACAGGTTCTCAAGAGGTTAGAGTAGGAGGCTACGGTAAGACATCACTGCAACATCCAGGTGAGAAATGATTGGGAGAGTATCTACTTTGGAGGGGAGAAAGGTCCTCAGATTCAGGATCTGTTTTTGAGGGGTGTAGGAGAGGAATCTTTTAGGATTTTCTAATTGATTAGAGATGGGGTTAGAAGGTAATCAAGAACATGTGGGAAGTAATTGCAAGGGAGATACTGGATTATTTCTAATTAAGATCAATCATTATTGGGGAGGACTCCCCCCACCCACACACAGTATAAGACAGAAATCCATTTGTTCCATTTTAGCACACATTAAATGCCAGGGATTCTAAAGAAGAAAGATAGTGTTTTACATCAAGGAACCTATAAGAAGAAATTGTTGAAAGTCAATCTGCCTAATTGTGGCAGGGGGGACACCAAAGCCAATAGATGAAAAAGATATCACTTTTACATTACACATTTATGGGATACAATATATTTCATTTTAACCCATACACCTTGAAAAAATCACATTGTATACCATAAACGTACAATTAATGTGTCAACAAAAATATGCATATGTTAATGTCTATTAAAATATACGCATATAAATTATACACATTGCAATATGATCAGATGTGTAGTGATCAGATCAGGACAATTAACATTTCCCATCACCTCAAACATTTAATAATTTTTTCAGATTGGGAACATTTAAAATTCTCTCTACTAGCTATTTTAAAATAAGCAATTAATTGTTTTGATAACCAGCTTCCCTACTGTGCTATAAAACATTAGAAATGATCCCTCCTAGCCAGCTGCACTGTGGTGCACATTAAACATCCTCTCTCTTCCCACTTCCCATCCTCCTTGATGGAAAAATTTTAACAGGAAAATACCCAGTGGGGTTGGGATTTAAAAATGGAAAATAGGAACCGTAGTAAGTGCGATTGAGTTTTATGAATTTTTGTCCGTAAGGTGAAGAATGAAGATTTTTTTTCATTGCTATCATCATTATCATTACCATTATCACCCATTTGAAGGTGTCTTCCACTATGACACCACCCCAGACCTGAATTACACACTCCAGTTACATTGCTATTCTTTGGATCTGGAATGTCCTCCAGAGGCCCACGTGTTAAAGACTTGCTCTCCAGGGTGGCACTATGGGGTGGTAGTGGAACTTTTAAGAGGGGCCACTAGAGGTAAGTCTGATGGTCATTAGGGGTGTGCTGTTGAAGGTGATCGTGGGATCCTGCTCTTTCCCTCTCTCCCTCCCTCTCTCTCTCTCTTTAAGAGAGAGGGACAGTGAAAGAGACAGAACGAGAGAATCAATTTTATTTAGCTTTTCACGTGGCTTTTGTTGCTCTGACACTTCATTGTGTACGTGGTGCTGGGATTCAAACTCGTGTACTTGCGCATGCAAGGCAAGCATCATAACTGCTGAGCCACTGCTGCAGCCCCAAGTTAATGATTTTTAAATAAAGTGTCTCATGAAGATTTAGAGGCAACATACAGAAAGTCAAGCATTTAAAATCCATTTGTACTTTATTTGCATTTTGCTTAACGGATGTATCTTAACAAAATAAATTAAAATAATCTCATTCCTCACATTGCCACTGCTCCAGCCTCTACTTTGATATTTGAAGCCCGTATAGGTGATCTCTATACCTATAAGGGCTAAAAGACCAATAGTTGAATATTAAATCTTCAGGGAATGTACACTGATATTGCTCTCACTAAGCATTTGCTGCACACACTGGGTTTGCATATGGTTATGTTGGTTATGTGGGACTGAGAAAGAAGCCTCTGTGCATGGAGGAATCAAACATGGGGATGTGTGGCAAGGGCAGGCTTCTCAGAGGAGAGAAAACGCAAGCTGTGTCTTAAAGGATGAGTTATAGGCAGGCAGAGAGCAGGTGAAAGGAAGTAGCTTCCAAATTCTATGCTGCATGAGTTATTTCTGCACTGGTCTATTTCCCACCAGGTTACAAACTCCTTAAATGCAGGGAGAGGATTTTTTACTTCTGCCTTACTGCTGAGCCACCACTCCAGCCCCTAACTTTTTGTTTTTGTTTTTATTTTTGCTTGCTTCCTTGGCTTACTGATTTCTTCTGCATGATCCTGACTCCAGGATAGTGTAATCTTTAGTTACTGGGACTTGGCTTTCCTGGTTTGAGCTCTGGCATACTCTCTACTCCCACCATTCTTGCCTGAGAACTTGGAGTAGTTCGTGGGATTTTTTCCCCCTTTTTTAAAATCCATTTACTCTGGAAGGATACTTCTATTTTTAAGGGGGAGGGAAACCAAGAGGTCAAAAGATTCACCTAGTCAACAGATATTTGTTTATTTTAGGAAGCTTCTTGAGAACTCTTCCCCCAAATTATTTATAATAGTTATAGAAATTATTCTTTTTTTTTAAGAGAGAAAGCAGTGAGAAAGAGGGAGAGAGAGAGAGAGAGAGACAGAATCAGTTTTTATTGAGTTTTTCACATGGCTTTTGTTGCTCTGACACTTAGTTGTATATGTGGGTGCTGGGGTTTGAACCCATGTACGGTGCATGCCGGGCAAGCACCGTAACCACCAAGCCACCACTCCAGCCCCTAGAAATGATTCTTACAATAACAAATAAAGCATTCAACTTGGATTTTGAGCTGCATTCTTAATTTCCCTTTGCCTTATTTTTGTTATCTCTAAAATGAGGATGCTCCTCACATGATTGTTAAAAGGATTAGATGGTTTATTACAAATAGTTTGCTAGGAATAGTAAGAGGAGCTTCAGCAAAAGACAGTTGTGCTTCTCATCATAATTATTTAGGATCCTTAAAGAGATATAACCAAGACAATTAATTGATCTGGAAACCCTGAATTGGTTGAGACTGTTGGGAATTCAAATGATTTCATATGCATTCCCTTTTAAAAGATTTTCCCCATATTTTAAACTTTCTCACTTCTGTGTCTGAGAAGAAAATGTGATACACAAAATGTCAAATCAAATAGAAAGTCAAGAAAAGCACTATGCTGGGAAAAGCCTATTTCATGCCAATGGATTTGGGAATAAAGGTGAATGAATTAGTCTCCATGATGAATTGCTTAAGTCTGATTCCACATATTTTGACATTTGTGTAAATATTTTTGATGGAAGCAGAATGTTAGGTTCCTATGGCCCCTGACAATAAGCAGACACGACAGACTGATATGCATGTGAAACTGGGGTGGCAGTTAAAGCAAATGAATGTGCTTTCTGCTTGTACATGACATTTGAATCTCATAGACTCAGAGTCCCCACCTCCCTGGGGAAAATGAGAAGGGACGTCAAAAGAAACACTAAGGCATTCGCATTGGGTGCATTTCAAAAATAACAGAAATAGGCGAGTCAGGCTTTTGTTTTCGAGGAGACTGGATTAATTCCTCCCTCCTCCTTTCATCATGTTTATAACAGAGCTTGGACGGTTTGACTCTCACATTGCTTCAGGTTTTTTTGTTTTTTTAAGTGTTGTTTGGGATCAGGAAAGTACATTCAAAAGCTTGCCTCTGATTTTGATCTTTAGGAGGTGGAAAGGAGAAGAGCAAGAGGGAAGAAAGCAATGTGGCCTATCTTGATTATTTTTTTTTTTTCTCTCAGGGAAAGTTTTCCCAGCAAGAGATGAGGTATGCGGAATATGTGAGAATATTATTGAGGGACAACAGGTTCTTATTTTCCTGAACTGCCCACCTGTATTTTTTAGATGGTCTGGAAGCTGATTTGAAAGCTACTGGGCCTTCCAGAGGCTCATCCAGCAGGGCTGTGGGTGGACGTCTGATGGACAGGCTGAGTGCACAGGAAGATGCTGTGGTCTCTGTACCAGTGAGGCAGAGCCATTAAGGGAACACTAATGCCCTTTGATAAAGCCAAACCAGACGAGGCCAGACTGTAGACATGAATCCCAGCAGGAGTAACTAGGAAGATCACTCTGTGGACAAGAGAAGGCAGAAGGCATTTATGTCAAGGACCCCAACTCTCCCCCATGTCTCCATTCTTACCCTCCAGTTTCCCAGCACCATTTAAAGAGAGAGAAACAGGAAGAGGATGACATGATCTGGGAGCCAAAGCATCCTTATTCAAGGGAGACTGACAACCACATACGTGATCTTTTTTCAGCAGACTAAACTCCAAACAAAGCTGGACATTTCCATTTTTTTCTCCAACTCTCTTTTGGGTGACATGTTAGGAGGTGCTTCAGATTAGTTGCAAATTAAATTTAAGGTGTTGCATTTTCCTCCATCTACCTAAAGCAGAATGTGAAAATTTGTGTTCACTTGATTCATGCATTGAATATATGTGTTGACTCCTGGGAATTTTCCCAAAAGACTTGAAATCAGCATATTATAGTGATGTGGTTTCATCAATGTTTATAGCAGCTCAATTTACTATAGCTGGACTATGGAACCAACCCAGATGCCCCTCACTTGACGAGTGGATACAAAAGCTTTGGTACATATATACTATGGAATACCACTCGGCCATTAGAGAAGACGATATTATGGCTTTTGAAATCAAATGGATGGAGATGGACAGAATTATGCTTAGTGAAGTCTCCCAAGCTCTGAGACTCAAGGGCCGAATGGTTTCTCTCATCTGTTGATACTAGAATTTATGGGGAAGCAGTAGGACAGATGGCTGACCTAACAAAACCTCAAATTGAATGACTTTCAGTGTAACAGGGGGATAGCTCTCTAGGATACTTGGAGGTGTAGGGAGGAGGATGGGGAGGGGGAAGGGTATATGAAGAACTCATAGGAGTCTGGAGATTGGGAAGATAGGGGAACTATCCCAGAAGCCGATGTCATTAGTCCACGAGCTACCCATTTAATGCATGAGTTCTTCTGGGGGAAACTGCAACAGGTGAAACCCATGGTGGTTTATCTATGCTTTGGCATTACCCCTGGATAACAAAGTTTATATACATTGATTGCTACTATTTTGATAGTGTTTCCTCGTCAACTGTATCCTGTATCTCTATATACTTCTAATTAAAAAAAAGAATATACGTGTTGAATGCCTTTCACATACCATGCCTTGGGGATGCAAAGGTGCTTAATAAGAGCATGAGCCCTGCCCTCTGGAGCTTATGCTGAATGTTGGAAGACAGAAAATGAACAAACAAATACCCCCGAGTGGTAAGAGTAATGTCAGAAAGGATGCAGTGTTAGGGAATAACTGAGGGGGAATACTGTAGATAGGTGCTGGTTGGGGGTGCTTCTGAGAAGTGAGATTGAAACTGGAGCTTAAGTGACAGAAGAGTTGGCAAAGAAACAGGAGGGAAGAGCTTTCTGGGCAGAGAGAGGGGACAGAATTGATGTCTTTGAGGAATGGGGAGAAGGCCACTACAGGTGGAGCTTCTAGAACAAGGTGGGTGGCCACTAATGACTCTGGGTGTGCAGCCAGGTGTGGTGAATCCATGTGCCCTGGGACAAGGGATTATAGGTCTTCAAAATACTCAGGCCATGCAAACCATAACTCCAGGAAACACACACAGAACAACAACAAAAACCCTGTTCTGCTCCTGGATTAACTGTTAGATTATATGGTCAGCCCTCTATGCCATATGAGCAGATTCTGCATCTACTGATTCAACCAACACTGGGTGGAAAATATTGGAAAAAAGAAATAATAATACACTGATAAAAATCATGAAACAATATAACTATTTCCACATCATTTAGACTATATTAGATATTATAAATAATTTAGTGGTGATTTAAAGTACACAGGAGGATTATGTAGGTTCTTTGTAAATGCTGCACCATTTTTATATAAAGGACTTGAACATTTGCAGATTTTGGTATCTGTAGTGGGAGGTGGGTATCCTAGAACCAGTCTCCTGCAGATGATTGTATTCATGTGCATTGCATTGACAATGGGATTTTTAAGTTGTGTTCCTACCTTGAGCCCAGATTCAAGGTCCTAGGGGTAGTGGAGAATATCCATCCTCACAGAAAGAGTTGTTGTGAGAATTCACTGAACTTGTATTTGAAGCCTTGGCCAATTCTGCTTATATTGAAAAGTCCCCTGAACTGAGTATATGAAACATAGCTTTTATGTTTTGTAGCTTTGGCTTTATACATGATAAAACATTTCCTTAAAGATGCATTTGTTTTTTACTTAATTTCCATGATGAACTTTAATATAAGGAATAGAACGGATTTTGAGGAGTAGAGGTCCAGTCTGTACTGCTATTCCTATTGGAAATAAGGCTTCAAATTACTATGACTCTGCTTTTGTCCAAAGTGCAGGAGCCAACTAGGTTTAAATAAAGGATCCACTGGCTACTTGGAACACCCTGCTCTTTCTCTGCTTAGCCAAATCATACTCATTCTTACAAGCCCAGTTCAAATGCTTCCTTAATGAACGTGTCCTGTTTGTTTGGCTCTCTTTGAGACAGGTGTTCATCCTTGTGCTTTGAATTCGCATATTCTTTGGTCTCTCTTGCTACTGAAATGTAAGATGTAAGTTCACACCTTCACCTATGCACCTCTCCCTTTACACTACCTAACAAAATGCTGTGTGTCTAGATTTTTCTTTTTAATAAAGAGAGAGGGACAGTGAGAGAGAGAGAAAGAGAGAGAGAGAAACATTTTTATTTAGTTTTTCACGTGACCTTGGTTGCTCCGAGACTTTGTTGTGTACGTGGTGCTGGGGTTTGAACTCTTGTACTCGTGCATGCTGGCAAGCACCACAACCGCCCAGCCACTGCTCCAGCTCTAGAATTTTATTTTATTTTATTTTTTTTTTAAAGAGAGAGAAGGATAGAGTAGGGGTGGGGGGAGAGAGAGGGACGAATCAATTTTATTTATTTTTTTCATCTGGCTTTTGTTTTGTGTATGTGGTGCTGGGATTTGAACCTGGGTCCTTGAGTATGCCAGACAAGTGCTCCAACCACTGAGCCATCACTCCAGCCCCTAGAAGATGTTTAAAACTTTTTTTTTTTTAAAGAGAGAGGGACAGTGAGAGAGACAGAGAAAGAGAGAAACAACTTTATTTAGTTTTTCACATGGCCTTAGTTGCTCTAACACTTAGTTGTGTACGTGGTGCTGGGGTTTGAACCCAGGTCCTCGTCCTTGCCAGGCAAGCGCCGAAACCACTGAGCCACTACTCTAGCCCTAGAAGATGTTTAATAACTGAATGAATTCAGCTTCAAAAATAATTTAAACCATAAATATTCCATGACCTATTACTTTCTTTGCATCTTTTCTATTTACCGTAAAAGGAGAAGAGGGAAACGAATAAGTGTTTACAGAGATGAGAAATCCTGACCCGTCAGTGTCGTTTTCCCTTTGTGTCCCTTCCTTTTGAATTCTTGGGTAGAAGTGGATCACCGATGCTATATTTGGTGAGATGGTTTGTGCAAAGTGGGGTCTTGCAAAGGCTTCCAAAATGTGTCTGCCAAGGCTAGAATAAGCACATTTTACATGGGCACAGCATTTTCATTGTGTCTGTCTGATTAGGAGAAATAATCATCCCAAGTGCTTCCCCAGCAGCTGGATTGCTTTTGATGTGTCTGTGTTCTGAAGACTTATGAAGCATCTTGCAGATATGGGGCAAAGGCCAGAGTTGAACTTGAAACTCTGAGGAGGAGAGTGCATGTGTGTGCACATGTGTGCATGCCTCTCGTTAAAAAGCTCTACAATTATTGCACTTCCTCCTAGAGACAAACCTGGAGGCAAAGAGAAGACCAACTTTACATACTTTTTAAGCACAGTATATAAAAAAAAAAGGAGAAAGGGGCAGGAGTGGTAGTTTGGCTGTTACGGTGCTTGCCTGGCAGGCACAAGTACATGAATTTGAACCCCAGCACCACGAATGCAACTAAGTGTCTGAGCAACAAAAGCCATGTGAAAAATTAAATAAAATTGATTCCCTCTCTCTCACTGTCCTCCTCTCTTTTGAAAAAAAAATAGGAGAAACACATAACCAATTTCTTAACTCATGCAATAAAAATTTGAATACCTATGCTTGTTAGGAAATGTAAGCTAATAGAAATTTAAACTATTATTTGAAGTGGGAATTAGGACCAAATCAGGTTCTGAGAGAGAACTTTGGTTCTATAAGGGCTCAGCAAACTGTGGCCTGTGGGCCAAATCTGGTCTGTGAGAGAAGAAAGGTGTTAGATTTCTGTCACTGTAACAAAATACTAGTTGAAAAGGTGGAGAAGTTTATTATGTATGGCTCATGGTTTCAATGGTGTCAGTCCATGATCACTTATTTATTGTCTTTGGGCCTGTGGCAAGGTGGCACTTCCTAGTGGGAGGGTGGGTCTCAGTATCCCCTTCAAGGGAATGCTCCCAATAACTTCCTACCACTGGGCTCCACCTTCTAAAGGTTCCACCACCTCCAAGAAAGCACCATTGACTGGCAGCCAAGACTTCCACACAGGACTTTTGGGTAACACTTAAGATCCAAACCATAGCAAAATGTTTTTACATTTATTTTTTTATTTTATTATTTTTTTATATCAAGAAATTCTCTCCATAGTAACTGTTTCATTCACATACCAATCGGAGCAACAACACTACAAAAAATAGCTGCACAGATTGCTTACTTCTGTAGGAAAAATATTGTACAATGTTTTGATAAAGATTTAAATAAGAGTTAACAGAATACACCTTAACTATTCCATTGGCTACTAAAATAGAATTAATTGCAAACTGTTGAGTTATATAGTTAACAATAATCATAGCGGAGCCAGCCTCTGTTAGCAAGGTGGAGAAAGAAGTAAATTGTCATCTCTAAAAGTTACTTATTATTATCCTAAAGCCCCAATTTAATAGAATCAAAAGATGTATTCTTCACACAGATTAACAAAAGTCCAAAAATGAAACTCAGTTAAAATAATTTTATATGATGCCAGCCTATTCTCCTTAATGTTTTTCCAGCTTTTTTTTATAGCTACCAAGGGAAATAGTGTCAAGATCATCATAAAATTCGGTAATCGTTTTTCAACATTACATTTTTTTTCCCTCACTTTTTAGCATTTTTTTAATTAGATGGATATAGAGATACAGTTGAGGGGAAAACGTTATCAAACATTCAAGAACCAATGTATATATATATACTTAGTTATCCAGGGCTAATGCCAAATCATGGATGCCCAGTATGGGTTCCCCCTGTTGCTGTTTCCCCTAGAAGAACTCCTGAGTTCAGTGGATATCTTTCGGAGGGCAGAGATCTCCTTCTGAGATGATTCCCCCATATTCCAACTCTCCAGTCTCCTAGGAGTTCTTCCTTCATCCTCCCCCACACCGTCCCCCTCCCTACACCTCCAAGTTTCCTAGGGAGTCGTCTCCCTGTTGCGTTAAGAATCATACAATTTGAAGGTATTATTAGCTTAGCCTTCTAACATACTGCTTCCCCATGTATTCTAGCTTCCACAGATGAGAGAAACCATTTGGCCTTTGAGTCTCTGAGATTGGGATACTTCATTGAGCATAATTCTTTCCTTCTCCATCCATTTGGCTGCAAAAGCCATAATATCGCCTTCTCTAATGGCCAAGTAGTATTCCATTGTATATATGGACCAAAGTTTTTGTATCCACTCGTCAAGTGAGGGGCATCTGGGTTGGTTCCATAATCTAGCTATAGTAAGTTGAGCTGCTATAAACATTGAGGAAGCCACATCACTATAATATGCTGATTCTAACACTTTTGGGAAAATACGCAGGAGTGGGATAGCTGGGTCATAAGGTGGTACCATCCTTAATTTTTGGAGGCCTCTCCACACTGCTTTCCAGAGTGGCTGAACCAGTTTGCAGTCCTACCGGCAGTGTGACAGTGTTCCTCTTTTCCCACAGCCCCTCCAGCATCTGTTATTGTTAGAATTTTTCATTTTTGCCACTCTAACAGGAGTGAGGTGGTATCTCATTGAAGTTTTGTTTTGCATTTCCCTTGTAGCTAATGATGTAGAGCATTTTCTCATATATTTATGGGCTTTCTGGACTTCCTCTGGTGAGAAGTTTCTTTTAAGATCTGTAGCACATTTATTGATTGGATTATTTGTGAGTTTGGTGTTTAGTTTCTTTAGTTCCTTGTATATTCTGGATATTAGCCCTCTGTCCGAGGTGTAGCAGGCAAAGGTTTTCTCCCATTCTGTAGGTTCTCTCTTGATGCTCTTGACAAGATCTTTAGCTGTGCAAAAACTTTTTAGTTTTTTTATTGCATCCCATTCATTTATTCTTGACTTTACCGCTTGAGCCATGGGAGTTTTGTTAAGGAAGTAGCTGCCAACTCCTATGTCCTGTAGTGTTGACCCTACTTCTTTTTCTAGTAGGTTTAAAGTTGTTGGCTTAAAATCCAGATCTTTGACCCATTTTGATTTAATTTTTGTGCAGAGTGAAAGATAAGGATCCAGCTACAGTTCTCTATACATGGCTGTCCAATTTGTCCAACACCATTTGTTGAACAGGCTATCTTTCTTCCACACTATGCTTTTGCCCCCTTTATCAAATATCAAATAGTTAAAGATATGGGTTTTGTCTCAGGATCTTCTGTTTTGATACCAATACCATGCTGTTTTTGCTACTACAGCTCTGTAGTATAATTTCAGGTCAGGGATTGAAATACCCCTTACTTCTTCCTTCCTGTTTTGGCTAGTCTGGGTCTCCTATTAGTCCATATGAACTTGAGAATTGCTTTTTCTATATCTGTGAAGAATGCCATTGGTATCTTGATGGGGATTGCATTAAATCTGTATAGGGCTTTGGGTAGAATGGCCATCTATATTATATTGATTCTGCCTAACAATGAGCATGGAATGTTTTCCCATCTGAGTAGATGGTCTTCTGTAATTTCTTTTCTTAGTGTTTGATAGTTTTCTTTGTCGAGGTCCTTAATATCCTTTGTAAGGTTAATGCCCAAGATTTTCATTTTTTTGGAGGAGATGGTGAATGGGAGAGATTTCCTGATTTCTTCTTCTGTGGATTTGTTGCTGGAGTAAAGGAAAGCTAGTGACTTACTGGAGTTGATCTTGTAGCCAGCTACTTTGCTGAAATCACCTATAAGCTCTAGGAGTTTTCTGGCCAATGTTACTGGGTCTTCTAGGTATAGAATCATGTCAACAGTGAATAGAGACAACTTCCTCTTTTCCTATACAAATACCTTTGATTTCCTTGTCTTGCCTGTTAGCTCTGGCATGGGTTTCAAGGACTATATTGAACAAGAGTGGGAAAAGCAGACAGCCTTGTCTTGTTCCTGAATTCAGTGGAAATGCTTTCAGTTTTTCTCCATTGAGGATAATGTTGGCTATGGGTCTGTTGTAAATGGATCTGACATGGTTAAAGTATCTTCCCTTGATCCCTATCTTTTCCAGAGTTTTGAGCATAAAGTGGTATTGAATTTATCAAATGCCTTCTCTGCATCAATAGAGATGATGATATGATTTTTGTTTTTAATTCTGTTTATGTGGTTAATCACATTTATTGATTTGTGTATGTTGAACCAGCCTTGTTTTCCTGGAATGAAGCCCATTGATCATAATGTATTATCTTTTTAATGTGCTTTTGTATCCGATTAGCTAAAATTTTATTAAGGATTTTTGCATCAATGTTCATCAGGGAAATTGGTCTGTAGTTTTCTTTCCTTGACATATCTTTGTTGGGTTTTGGAATCAGTGTAATATTTGCTTCATAAAAAGTGTTTGGGAGTGATCCCACTCTATCAATTTCCTGGAAGAGCTTGTAGAGGATCGGTGTTAGTTTTTCTGTGAAGGCTTGGAAGAATTCTGCCATATGTCCATCCGGACCTGGACTTTTCTTTTTTGGGAGAGCTTTGATTGCTGCTTCAATTTTGCTTTCTGTGATAGGTTGGTTTAGATTTTCAATGTCCTCCTGTGTTAAAGAGGGGATGTCATGTGTGTCCAAGAACCTGTCCATGTCCTCCAGGTTATCAAACTTGACAGAGTATAAATTTTCAAAATAGGTTCTGTTAATCTTGTGGATCTTGGATGAGTCTGTGGTGATATCCCCATTTTTGTCTTTGATTTTGTTGATTTGCTTCATTTCATTCTTCCTTTTGGTGAGGTTGGCAAGGGGTCTGTCAATTTTGTTTATTTTTTCAAAGAACCAAGTCTTAATTTTGTTAATAGTTTGTATAGGTTTTTTGTTCTCAATTTCGTTGATTTCAGCTCTGATTTTGGTAATTTCCTGTCTTCTGTTAGATTTGGGGTTGGACTGTTCCTCCTTTTGTAGTCGTTTGAGTTGAAGCATAAGGCTATTTATCTGATCTCTTTCTAGATTTTTGATGTATGCACTCAGTGCTATAAATTTACCTGTTAAGAATGCCTTCATATTGTCCCAGAGGATTTGGTATGTTGTTTCCTCATTCTCATTCAATTCCAAGAACTTCTTAATTTCTGCTCTCATTTCCTCTTTTACCCATCCTTTGTTTAAGAGGGAATTATTCAATTTCCAAGTGTTTGAGTAGTTTCTGTTGTTTCTCTTGTTGTTGATTGCTAAGATCATAGCATTATGATCTGACAGAATACATGGGATTATATGCACTTTTTTATATTTGTTACGATTATCTTGGATGAACCAGGATGTGGTCTATTTTAGAGAAGGATCCATGAGTCGCTGAGAAGAAGGTAAATTCAGCTGTCTTAGGATGGAATATTCTATAGATGTCTGTTAAGCCTGATTGATTAATAGAGTTGTTCAGATTGGAGATATCTTTATTGATTTTTTGTTTTGATGATATGTCTAAAGTTGATAGTGGTGTGTTGAAGTCCCCCAGAATTATTGTGTTGAGATCAATGAGGGGATTAATGTGCTTAAGTATTTTTTTCTATATATTTGGGGGGTTTGTACTTGGAGGCATAAATGTCAATTATCGTTATATCTTCTTGATGGACTGTCCCTTTTAGTATGATAAAGTGTCCCTCTT
>PVKS010038614.1:0-17806 GCA_004027875.1 Aplodontia rufa
TAGTTGTGTACGTAGTGCTGGGGTTTGAACCCGGTCCTCGTGCTTGCCAAAACCGCTGAGCCACCGCTCCAGCCCTATATGTTCAGCCTTAAATAAGATTTTCTGTATTTATTCAGTCAAGCAAAATCTACCTTTCTTTTGTTTTTGCTGAACTTAGTATTTGAACCTGTATTTATATTCTTTCATAATTCATTTGTTGAGAACAAGGAGTGAATACTCAAGCATTTTTAATTGAAAATATCTGTTCATAAATCACATTATTTTAATACTCACTTATCTGGGTATGAAATTTCAATTCAAAGATTATATCTTCAAATTTTGATGAGAATTATTATTCTAATGAGAATGCTTTCTACATAATTCATTATTTCTAGTTACAGATCATCTCCTCTTATCTAATGTACATATTATTTTATTTTTTAAAAGATATATTTTGTTGGGGCTGGAGTGGTGGTACAGCGGTTATGATACTTGCCTGGCATTCATGAGGACAGAAGTTCAAACCCCAGCACCATGTACACAACAAAATGAAATTGATTATTTCACTGCTCCTCTCTCTTAAAACAAACAAACAAAAAAAACCAAAATTTATGTTAAACTCAACTTGCATTTTTCCCTATGGAGACTTATTTCTTCTTCAAATATAGAAAATTGTAAGCAATTGCTATTTCTGATAATACCTTTTCCACCCTATTCTAACAACAGTTAGAAAGGCAGCTCCTTCTAGTCTGACACACTATTTAAGAAGTTCAGTTGAGATTCTGTCACCCTTCCTTAAGAGACAGCATCTTTTGCCCCATGCATTGTGAAACTTCTGTTTTCAAATCCTGCATGCCAGTGCTGAATCACTGCATTCACATGAGTTTCTTCTTCTTTTGTCATTGTTTTCTTTTGGTGTTGTGTTACATTTAAAATTAAAATTATTTTAGTCCTACTGCATTTCACTATATTTCTGGTTAGTATAAGAACTAATCCAGTCAAGTCTGTTTGCCATATAAAATATTTATTCTTTTGCTTTTTTGAAATATGAATTTCCACAGGCATAAAATATTTAATTTCTTTGAAATGAAAACAACATAAAACAAAAATAAAAATGTATGAAATCTGGGAATGTGTTTCTTCTGGTCAGACCACCTATTTTCTGGACAGTTAAGTTTAAGGATCTGTTGGCTTTTGCTCTACTATCCCCAGCAGGATGACTCTCTCTCTTTTTTTTTTAAACACCCTTTAACCTAACTGTTTAGAAAGGACAAGAAAACTTCTTAAAATTCCTCCTAGGTTCTCAGGAAATGTCATTCATTTGGCAGGACTCCCAATATGCAGCACAGCTTGATTCCCTGCACAGTCCCTAAAACAGCCAGGCCTGACACCAGGAAGCTCTTTCAATGACAGGTATTCATTCATCTGAACTTAGTCTGAACTTAGAGGATATACTTTTAAAAAAATATCTACTTTGAAAGGCACATTCTGATGTCTCTGCAACTAGTCTGTATTTCTTAAAGTTGTTTTATACAGCTGAATGATTTTAAGGGGATTCCTTTTCTTTAGATTTTAGTGAAAGCGCTGAAAGGTCCCAAGGAAGAACAGTTTTACAACATTTTTGGCAGTGTTCTTGTTTTGGAGTTGGCATTTTGTTTGGTTTAATTGGAAAGTGGAACTTGAAGTTCACTCTTATTTAACTTCTATTTAGGAAAAAGGACATGGTAGAAATTTTAGTAATAGGTCTTTATGTAGAGTCAATCTGGGACCTTTCTAATTTGACATGAGGAAATTTCTAAACTAAAAATTACACAATTATGGATTGTAAAAACATATGTTGTGTGTACATTCATCAATGATGCTATTGTAATCTTAATTTGCTCATTTATATTTAGCTTATTGCAAAATAATACATAGGAAAAGCATTTCTTCAGAACATGGGCCCTAGAGTCAGATAGGCTAGGTTCAACTCTCACAGCTATCACTTACCAGTGAAAATATAAGCACATAAATTATCTGTGCCTCCTTATTCTGTTTCATATTAAATATAAAAATATCAATTACTTATTAGAGTGGTTGTGAAGAATTAATGAATTCATGGGCATACACTGTTTTGAAGGGTGCTGTTTAGTGAGCACGCAAAAATTGTTAATTTTTAGTTGGTATTAGTTTTTCTAGGTTTCATTTATACATAGCCTGCAGTTGCAAAATTATTGCTTCCTTCACTTAATGTCTTTTTTGCAAACTAAAATTTAAGTTCATAGTTTATTTTATATTTGAGATTTCATATTTCTTATTTAAAAAGAATTACTATGTATTATTCCATAATTACAGGGGTCTTTTCTATTTCACATTTGCACAGGTCTGTAGAAACTGCATTATATCTAAGTTCAGTCCGGTTACTGGGCAAAGGATCCACTTTACTAAGGTGTAGGCGAGAAACAATTTTTAGGCAAAATCAGTTCTCCATATTCATTGCGTTTCTCACAGTAAAAACAATGTAATATTTAATTTTCTGCATAGTTCTTTTCCTATTGCAGATGTAATGGATTTTCTATAACAGTTTAAAGTATCATACGTTTATATATATACATATATATATACACATATATCATAATACACTACATTCATGAAGTTGGCCTCCATTTGACCATTTTATTGATTGGCTTACCCAAATTTCTTTGGTCATACTATTGCATTGTCATAAAATATTATATACAATGGTTAAAATTAAATCCATAAATGATTATAATGCTATTAAAATAAGCATTGCTTGTTTTCTCATTATGGAAAAATAGCAATGAAATTTGACAGATTTCCTTCTAACTGTTCAAACACACTTCCTCTCTCTCTTTTAGGTAAATAAAATATCTGAAATACATTACACTGGTATTCTATGATTGACATTGGATATTGCTTTTCATATAACGATATAATCACCTTTCTCTAGATCATTCAGGTTTTAATGCAAACATTTGCAAGGGATTCTTAATATTCTATCATCTATTATTTAAAGAAAAATTTCCTTCTTTTTGAATATGTTTACTTTGCTAAAATAGTCATTACATAATAGTAACTATATAAATAGATCTAAGGATGAAACTTTATATATAATTAAATCTTCAAAACATATTAGCTTCTATTCCCTTTAAACTTTTCCCTAAATAGTTAACACATTGATTATTGTTTCTTATTAATAAATCCAGACGTCTTATCCAATAAGCTTGCTCCAGATGACAGTTTTTAGCATAAAGAGTGTATTTCTTTAGAAATATCAAATATTCTGGAAAAGCTTTTAATTAAAGTACGTTGGATTCATGACATAAAATATACCTTGCATAATTATATGCACTTAAGTTATATGTGTTTATTATTCTTTTCAATACATAGAACCATTTGATTTTGTCTTCTGAACTACTTTAGGATTATTGACTTTCCCTAATTTTAATTTCTTTACAAATAGGTAAATTTAAATGATTTTCTGGTTCTTTTTTTACAGTGTTTTGTGAATTGATATCTTAAGTAGTTTATTAGTCCATCTTATTACCTATAAAATTATGTGTATATGTAACATGTATTTATATGTATTTATACAAATATGTATCTTTACATTATCTATTTTTGCATATCATATACATTTATATAGCATGTAGTATATAAATATACCTTTGCACATATATACATATGTGCATATCTTTGCAATGAGATTATGTTTAATGGTATTATGTGTATATACACATACACATACACTGGACAAAAAGAGACATACAGTGCTGGATCAGTGACACAGTGGTTACAACACTTGCTTGGCATGCAGGAGGATGCAGGTTGGAACCCCAGCACAACATACACAATGAAGTATCAGAGCAACAAAAGCCATGTGAAAAGCTACATAAAATTGACTCTCCTCTCTCTCTCACTGTCCCTCTCTCTTTAAAAAAAGTATTAAAAAAAGAGAGACTTACAAAAAGAGAAAGAGACAGGAAGCAATTTGAAATCCATATTGAAACAAAAAGTACATGAATTTATGTATTGAATAAGTATTACATCTTTTACACACTTTTCTATAGAAACTAAATGATGTGAACTTCAGAGTTATTAAATATTATTGTTTTGTAGAATTTTAAAAAGTCAAGGTATTTAAAAAACTGCACAATGATATTTGTTGGTTAAGTCTGTGTTCACATCCTGTATAATCTCCTAGGAGTAAATTCTTAGATATGAAATTCCTTTTAACACAATTTTTTATGATTTTGGGTTATGACAGCAAGTTTTTCATTGGACCAATTTATAAGACTACTGTATGAATATTTACATCCTGAAAATTGAAATTTAAACTTTTAAATCTTGACTGATTTGTAGATAATAAATATTAGCTAAAATTTCCTTTGTTTTTATTTACCTACAAATAATGTCAACAATTTTGTGTATATTTTAGTCACATCTATTTTTTTCTGTCCTGAGTTGGCCCTATTTGTTTTTTTCTACTTATTCATTCTGCTTCCTTTTTACTGTTCTGAAATGATGTTTCTGTATTAATGACTTTGATTTGAGTCACATGGTTCATATATTTTTAGTTTACTCTTATCTTTTTTGTTTCATTTATTGTGTTTTAACTTTTAATGTAAGAAAACATCTAATTTTGTACAGCAAAATTTAAAAGTATCATATCTGATTAAATTGTACTCTATGTGTATACATACTTTATAAGAATACTTCACAATATCAGATTTTTTACAAAAATATCTAAAATTCATTTGTGCATATGTTTAGTTCTTTAATATCAATATTTTGTCCATCTCTGATTTAATATTTTAATGATGTAAGACAGAAATGTTTATAAATCAATCATTTACTTATATAAGTTTTAAACAACCTAACCTTGTATATGGCAGAGGTAATCTTACACAGTTTTATTAAATCTTCTCTTCAACGTAAGGATAAATGTCTTTTTTATATTAACATGAACACCACAATATTTAGTTATTTATTTGGTGAGTTACTGCAAATTGAACCCAGGGGTGCTTTACCACTGATCTATAATCCCAGGTCCTTTTTGTATTTATTTTGAAACAAGGTCTTGCTAAATTGCATAGGGTCTTGTTAAATTTCTGAGGCTGCCCTTGAACTGGTAATTCTCCTGCCTCAGTCTCCTGAGTTGCCGGGATTACAAGCACGCACCACCACACCTGGCTTCAGAATGTGTTTTAAGATCACTTTGTGTATGTTAACTTTTGTCCATAATAAGTGTAATTTTAACTTGACTTTTCCCTATGCTTCATCACAAGTCTTTGGAGGTTTACAGTAAATTTAATTTCTTCTCTGGTGTAGTAAAAGAGCACAGTGTCAAAGCTAAGAATAAATCCAGATTTGCCAACTCCAAAATCATGCAGTTAAACAGCACACTGAATTGTTGGGGCAAAGAGACCTTTATTTCTTTGTGTGTGTTTTTGTGTGGGTGTACTTGTATGATCATGTGTTTATTTTTATACAAAGCCTAATTACAGTCATTCCATCAAATGCACAGTTTATTAATTGGATTCACTTTCAATTTGTAGACAATCTATGTGTCATCTGAAAATATTTCCAGTCAGTGATTGCATTTTGTTTACTCTTTTGCTTAATATCTGCCTTTTTTTAGTTTTGTTTTCAATTCTTTCACATATTTCTTTTGAGGAATGATAGGCTTATCATAAGTGCTCCTTCATTGCCAAAGAAATTAAGATAATAAATCTTACTTGAATTATTGATCTTCACACTGTCAGAATGTGTATATTATTTTCAAAAGCTTGATTCAGAGTAAATTTTCTTAGGTAGTAAAAAGCCTAGTGGTTCGTAAGGATGTCTTTGTACGTAAAGAAAGTTGGGGACTGAGATTTAACTGGACAGATTCACAGACTATGGGTAACTAGTTTACTAAGTGATTTGAGAATAAGAAAGTACAAGAATGGAAAATTACTGTAAGAAGGAGATTTTAGATGTAACTCTCAGAATGGGTCAGAGCAGGAAACTACCACTAAAAGATATCACGTCAATGTGGACATAATAAACAGTTGGACACAGCCCTTCAGATGGTAATTAGAAGCGTAGTTAATGAGTTCAGGTAAGAACTATTCTTGGTGACAGAGAATGAGGTTAAGCATAGGTTCAAAAGCATGGAATTATCATCTCACCACAAAAGATAGACAGATGGCAAAAAAAAAGCATGTTAAAAGATGTTCCACGTAATATTCCGTAACGAAACGCAAATTAAAACAATGAAGCATCACTACATTTCTGTTAGAATGGCCAAATTTCAGACCACTGATAGGAAATTCTGGTGAAGACGGAGCAACTGGAGCTCTCATTCTTTGCTTTTGGAAATGGAAAATGGTACAGCCACTTTGTAAAACAGGTTGTTGAATTCTTACAAAACTAAACATATACTTACCATATGTTTCAGAAATTGTGCTACTTGAACACATAGATGTTTACAGTGGCTCTATTCTATTTGTCAACACTTAGAATAAGAACAATGTTCTTCAGTCACTGAGTCAATAAATAAAAAATTGTGATATATCCAATCAATGGGATATTTACTAGCAGCAAATGAAATAACTAATGAATAAAAAAGACACAAAGGAAACTTAAATGAGTGTTACTAAGTGAAAGAGCCAATCTGAAAAGAATACATACTCTTTATTATTCCAACTATACGACATTCTGGAAAGGGTATAATTATGGAAGCAGTGAAAAGATATATGGTCACTGGTGGTTAGTGGGAAGCAAGGAATAAAATATAAAAATACAGAGGATTTCCAGGGCAGTGAAAATATTCTGTGCTATATCATGATGGTGGATAAATGGCATTTATACATTGTCCATATTCATAGAACTTATAGCACAGCACCAGGAGTAAAACCTAATGTAAACTATGGGCTTTGGGTGATGACAATGTTAATGTAGGTCCATCAATTATAACAAATGTACACTGAATGGTAGAACACTTCCTTAGCATAAACAAGGCCCCATGTTTGGTCCCCAACTCTGGAAAAAAATTATTTTCTAGTGTGGGTTGATGATATTGGGTGTGTGTGGGGGTCTATGTGTATGTGAGCACAGGAGGTTTGTAGGAAACCTTTTTCCCTTCTCCTTGATTTTTCCGTAAACCTAAGACTGCTTCAAAAAGTATAAAGTTTTTTAAAAATTATAAAAAAATGCAATTTTCCTCACCAAGACTAATCTAGCCACTTTTATGACTGAGAAAGCTATAGACATCATTACCAGAAACCTACCTTGAACCCTTGCATGGCATAATAAGGACCTGCCAGCAGGTACCAGGTGTAACGAAGTCTACATTTTTTCATTATGGAGTGACAGCAATTTTCTCTTCAAGGACAGATCCATATTCCAGATATAGATATTCTTACTCTGACAAGCACTGCTAGTTGAAAACTTGCAATATGCCCACTGCATAGTATCTCACTCCGGATTTCCTCTGTACCCAAGAAAAAATCTGCATGCATTATAACCTATGAAATAAACTACATGAACTCATTGGAATATCATTTATTTCATTACCACAAATTAGTTATTTCACAGCTTACTGAAGACTCAATCATGGGAAATACTTTATCCTATCAGATTAATTCCTATAGTAGGCGACACATACCTACACCAGCACAGTATTTATGAGACTTTGTCCCCACAATCATTGATAATGGGTTTAGGAACTAGGTAAAGATGTAAGACGTCTCTCTCATGAATTTTCTTAATGAAAAGAGAGAAGATTTTTCTTTCCCCTCCAAATGACCCTGGGTTCAATGTGTTTGGAAATCACAGTGTCCAAGTCAGGAATGCTCCCACCAATTTCATTAATATGATAGCAGAAATTCTTCCTGATTCTTTGGGTCTCAATTCCAATAGACCAATAAACAAGGGAAGGAGGAACCATACTTGGTAGTGTGGCTTATTCTGTTTATCAAAGGGAAATGTGATATTATTAGTCAGTGGGATCAAGGATTACGAGTGGACCCCAAGGAATTCACTGGGGCATCTCTTAGTCTTCCTGCACAATTATCATCAGTGGAAAACTACTTTAACCTAACAAAGATAATATCTCTAAATATTGGGATCTGAAGGAATAAAGAGTTTGTTCACCTTCCTGAAAAATCTCTGTCCATTTGAGTCTCTAACAGAGCACCAGAGTAGCATGCTATGAGTTGTAAAATAAGAACTAATGTACCAGTTGGGCCCATGCTGAGTATAGAAGTGATCATTACAGTAGCTATACTGTTCAATAAGTATTTTTTTAAACATTCTCAATTGACCAATGGGGAGCAGAAGGAGAGTGTCCCACCTGGATGGTAAAAGCAGAAAGAAAATGGAGATACATCAAAGAGTTCAAAACATTTATTTCTCCAGTTCCCTTTTTAACTGACAAGAATTATCTGCATGCATTCTTTGAGAAAAAACTAATTCCTGTGAGACTACCTCTGCCCTCTTTACATTTCAGTAACAGTTTTTATCTCATTCCTTCCCTCTCAAGTGCAGTAATTGTTCTCAACCATGTCTAATCATAGAGTATCACAGAAACCTCTGTTGGTTTCTCTTGACCCTGTCCACACTTCTCAGCTTCCCTGGTTCATGTGCCTTTTGTCATCTGCTAAAATCTTAACTCATACAATAATAAACTTCTGTTGTTAGGTTAACATAAACAATTGCAGAAGAAAATGTCTAAATAGCTAATAGCTTGACAAAAAAAAAAGAAAGAAATTTGAATAACGAAGACATGAAAAATATTAAATAAGTTAACATTGTTATTAAGTATTCAAGTGTATATGCTATTTCTGTTATTCTGTTCTTTTCCTGATAGCATTCTCACTAGTATTATATAATCTGAAAGCATTGCAAAATCCATATTTCACATTAAGATTATATAGTTCCCATGAAAAACAAAACTGTTTCCTGAGCATCCTAATATACTGTTTTACCTATGATCTAGCATTTAAAAAAGTGAGAGAATGGCTAACAATAGAGCTAAGAAGAACAATTGCAGCTTTTATAAACTAAAAATACTGTTTAAGTAAATTTAACCACCCAAAATTATAACTCAGCATTCTCTAATAGAGAACTTAAAATTAAAATTGTGATTCCAATCTTACTGTTACACTATGTTTTGTCAAAACCATACCACTGGAATAATGTTAAGTCGACTGAAAAAAAGAAAATCTTAAAGGCTTCATTAAACATACTATTTTTTTCAAGAAATACCCTTATGTAACTACTAAATGTCAAGAAACTGTGCTAGATCCAAATTACAATAATTTGCATCTTCCCAGAATGAATTTACAGATCAATGTTCTTAAGAAATCCAGCTCCTGGTTAAAGATGCTTCTGTGCTTTCTCAGGCCTCGCTGAGGTTTTAGCCATGATGTTGCAGTCTCTAAGGGTACCTGTAGTCAATAACTCAAGCTCCTATGGGCTGTCTTTCTTCTTCACATATCTGCATCCTAATCCCTGGACCATTCCTAGGTCACCCTATTTGAGATCTTGGGTGGAAATCTTTTCTAATGCTTAGTGAGGTCTGCTTAAGGATTAAAGAATGCTTTACTGCACTGATTCTTATGTCTCACCTTAGCCCACCATTAAACCCCAGGGTTCAAAATGCTATTGGACTCCCACGACCCTCTGAACAGTAAGTAGATGCTCACATTTTGTTTGATCTTCTTGACCCTCCACTAACTCACTGTTCTATGGAGGAAAACGGTCACAGAGGAAGTTAGCATTTTCTCATCATTTAGCCTCTCGCTTTAATCATTACAGGATAGGAATTTAAAGTTTAACTCTTTCACTGTGGACTCTGCTCTCAACAGCCACTGACCCCTGGCAACTCTGTGTGGCGTTTTCTCTCTCTGTTCCCTGCTTCTATGTCAGCACAGATCCTGACAGTCCCTTCTAATGTTACGAAGGACTACTGATTTTTTTTTTTCCAGGCAGATATTGTGGTACCAAGAGGCCAGTTCCACAAAATTTTTAATTTTTGAACATGAACAAAACATCAGAAAATCTATTTGGAATACACTGGTTTAAAGACAACATATAAGGGAGTATGCATGGTGCAGATAAAAATATGCCCCTGATCCAGCAGCATTTGATCCCTTTGTCCACAGATAACAAACACATAATTATGTATTCCAAAAAATACATTTGTTTATTTAGGTTTTGAAGCTAGTAAAGTATCTGTAGGTACATGCATCCCCATTTCTTAAATGTAATGTTCTTAAAATAAACCACCAGTTTAGGAAAGTCCAAGCAGATAATTCAAACTAAGTTTTCAGGGTACTCATACTATATGAACTACTTTGTATTATTAACAAGTTCTTCAGCTTTCAGTTAAAAAGAATCTTATGAATAAATACTAAGAAAAAAGAAAATTCCTAGAAAAAAATGTTTAATACTAAATTTTAAGGCTTTCTGTTTTACGGTTCTTGTGTCTGTGTCTTTGTGCATGATTCAATGTCAAAATGAATAGTTGTTGGGAAGCTTTGAGAAGATTACCTGTCTGTTGTTCATGTGAAGTAAAAACACCTAGCAATACTTCCTTTAAAGTTACCAGGTGGCAGCTACGATTCAGAAAGTATCTAGCTCTTCATCTATCCTTTAGTAATCATATGTTTGAGTACTTCTGGGAAATCTTGGACTCTCCACAGAAAAAAAATAAATTATTATTATTGGAAACCCCTTTCTATGTAGCAATGTCTTTGTTGATGTGACAATCCCATATGGTTCCTTTTATGTGCTTTAGGAAGTACAAAACTTCCACCAAATTTAAAGGTACATTTTGTGTGTGATGGTCTAAATACACACTTATGGAAAAAGTCCATACCTCAAATAAAAGATCAGTAATGTTCTGTAATTTTTCATTTCATATATTTATGCAATTAGTTAAAATGAAGTATTTGAAGTAGGAACAATACTGTATGACAATTCTGAGCCAGGGAGGTGGGCTTTCTTAACAGTTCTTTTTTAAATAGCTCTCTTAACTTAATTGAACATTTATAAGTTGAAAGTAATTATAATTTTTAAATATTTATGAAAATTACTTATTTAATGTTGCAAAAATATACACAAAAAAACACCAATAGCTTAATTATTTCCTGAAGGTAAATAGAGATTTCTTTAGTGAACTTTGGTGTAGTAAAGCCACCACATTTCTATACAGCAGCAATTTATTGTCCGCAGGTTAAGTTAATGTATTTGCAAAACTTTCCAAACCTCTTTTTTCTTCATGGACTTAAACTACTTTTTACTAATGTGGCTTACTTTACAATTTGTGTGTGTGTGTGTGTGTGTGTGTGTGTGTGTGTGTGTTTAATCTTAGTAGTTTGATGGCAGGATGTGAAAGGGTGGCTGTCTCATTTAACTAATGTTATACTTTTGAAAGCCCAGTCCCAGCATGTGGATTTGATTTTGTACTACTAAAAGATAACTTGATAAAGTAAAAAATATACTTTTCACATAGAATGTAAAAATTGGTTTCCTTATTATAATAATATTTGACTTGAGTAAAAAAGTCTATTCATTTCAAAACTCAATCCTGAATTTGAATTTTCATATTGGGACTACACTTTCTCTTTCAAATGTCAAGCCCCATAGATGAGTGTTTTAGCTTATCTATTCATTCTTATTTTTAACTCATGATCTCTGACATTTTCTGAAGCTAATTGTTCATAAAGTTTCTGGAATACACTATATATTGCATTAAAATATAAGGCAGACTAGTCTGTTTCAAAATAGGTGGTAATTTATCCAATCATGGTGTATTTTCCAGACATTGCCATGTATTTTTCAATATTTTAAAAAGGAAGATTTTGTGATGGAATATGTGGACTGGAGATGCTGTGGTAGAGAGACAGGAAAATGCTGGGGCAGGGGATCAGTCATTTCCTTGTGCATTTTTTTAACATATAAAGAGAAATTGTAAGAAACAAAGTTTGAAACAGGAGCCGTAAGAGAGTGGTACAAATACAGAATATTCAGAAAATAATAGAAAGAGGAATATGAGTAACAATTAGGAAGCAAAAAGACATTCTAGTAGTAAAAGTGCAAAAAAGCAATAATACTTTACTTCCACTAATGATGTTTTCAAAAGTTTTTTTGGGTAAGAACATTTTTTTAATATATTTTGTAGTTATTTTGTTAGATATCTGCCTTGCACATAATCATGGCTATTAAAATTCAAATAGATGCTTTAAAACCTGTGTTTGTGCCTTCTTCCATATGTACATTAGTAACATACCCTTATTTATAAAGTTGCAGTGGCATGCATATTCATGACATTCAAACTAGCAACAGAAAATATCAGTGAACTTGAAGAAAAATCAACATGTGTGATAATTCTCCATATCTGATAAAAATCATTCATCCCAACAAAATCAAATGAAGAAAAACAGAAAAAAAATTTTGTAGTTAACAATAAATTTAGAAATAAATTTAAAAATAAAAATTTTAATATTAAAAAATGCTGAAAGTCAAATACAAACATTTAAAACAAAACTGTTTTACCATATTCTTTTTTTTTAAGAGAGAAGACAGTTAGAGAGAAAGAGTGAAACATTTTTTTATTTAGTTTCTCATGTTGCTTTCATTGTTCCAAAACTTTGATGTTTATGTGGTGTTGGGATTTGGACTGGCATACTCATATATGTTGGGGAAGGGCCATAACTGCTGAGCCCCAAAAAGTTGAGTACTATTGAGAATAAAATGAAAGTTACATTAAGTTGAAAACAAAAAGCTAAATGGAATACAAAAATCAAAATGTCAATTATACCACTAAATAAAAATGGATTAGAAATCCATTAAAAAAGAAAAGATCTTCCTGAATGAATAAATATGAATAAATTTATAAACTATATAAAGAAAATGTTATTTTAAAGAGAGAGTGAGAGACAAAGAGAAAGCTAATTTTTATTTTATTTTTTTAACTTTTGTTTCCCTCCAGTTAGTTATATATGTGGTGCTGGGGATTGAACCCAGGTCCTGCTCGCACATGCCAGGTAAGCACTTTATTGTTGAGTCATCTCTCCAGCTCAAGGAGAAACTATTTTGATTGAAACACAGAAATAGATTTCAAGCAAAAGGATGGGAAAAAAAAGATATATCATGTAAACAAACAGAAGAAAGCTGAAATGGTTTTAATAATATTAGACAAAATAGACATATAAAAAAATCAAAGGATGAGAAGGGATTATTTATCCAAAAACTATAAGGATATTAAGCATCTAATCAAGAGAATCCAAAGTATATGAAGCAACAACCGACGGAAATGATTAAGGATTTAGAAATTTTTACAGTATTTGGAAATTTCAATTTTCTGATTTCATTAATGGATATATCTAATAAAGAATGTCAAAGGGAATATATTTGTCTTCAACACTATCAATCAACTAGACCTCACAGATATTTATCCATACAACCAACATTACCACAATGGATGTTTTCAAGCATACATGGAACTTATTCTGGAATGCACCATGTGCTACTCAATATGTGTCAGTACATGTTAAAGCATAGAAATCATATAAAATATGTTCTCTCATCATACAAAAGGAAATAAAAAATCTACTATATCAATATTTTATTGGAAAATCACAACATATGGAAAGCTCTGTTGTTTTATTTTTAAATCAGAGTGCAAATTCCATCAAAAAAGAAATTTAAGGTAAATTTGAACATACGAGATTAATAAAAATGGATGCAAAATAAAGAAAAATTTATGAAATGTGGCCAAAATAGTGTTTTGAAGAGTATTTATATATGTGATTTCCTATATTAGAAAATAAGTTTTGAAATCAATAAAATTAACATTAACAAGTGTCAGTGAGGATGTAGAAAAACTGGAACCCTCACAGATTGCTGTACATAAAGTGGCAAATCCCTCTTAGAACACAGTCTGGCATTTCCTGCAAAGGTTTAAAAGCTAGTTGCCAGGCAAAAGTTTAAAAGCTAGTTGCCAGGGGCTAGAGTGGTAGCTCTGGGTGGTAAGCACTTGCTTGACATATGCAAGGACCTGAGTTCAAACCCCAGTACCATGTGCAGAGCTAAGTATTGAAGAAACAAAATCCAGATGAAAAAAAAAGTTTCTCTCTCTTTTCCTCTCTCCCCACCCCTTTAAGATAAATAAATAATTTAAAATAAAATTAATAAAAGTTTCCATATGACTCAGCAATAGTACTCCATTAAGAGTAATGAAGATATAATAATTTGCAAACATGTTTGACACAGTATTATTCATAATAATTCCAAAGTAGAAACAACTAAAACTCCATCAACTGATTAATTGATAAAAATATGTGATATATGAATTCAGTGTAATAGTATTCAATTAAAAAGGGTATGCAATACTGACACACATGTGTACCATGTGTAGACATTGTGAACATTATGCGAGCGAAGTGAAATGAATCACTCACAAATCACCTATACTGTCTAATTTCTTTTATAAGAAGTGTTCAGGATAAACAAATCCAGAAATAAGTAATCAATTTATTATTGAGTAGGCCAAGGAGGGTTTGAGGCAAGTAGAAACTGATTGCTAATGAGTGACTATTTTCTTATTGAATTGATGAAATTTATTGTGGTGATAGTTTAACATTTGTGTGAAAGCACTGAATGGTAAATTTATAGGTGAATTTTATGGTATGTGAATAATAACTCAATATAGCTGTCGTTGTCCCCTCGACCAGCGAGGCGGCAATAACGAGTGTACACACTTGTTGCTTGTGGAGATCTCTTGTTCTTTTTTATTCAGGAAGTTACACTGCTTATATAGTAAAAGTGAACCAATCCGTAGGCTGTTGCTATGAGGAAGAAAATTCTGCTGTTGGCTCCTATTGGTTGTCCCTAGGTGGTCAGATGTTGCAAGCAAAAGAACCAGAAACAACAAGAGGTCAGCTGACTTGGTTGGGCCAGCTGCCAGCTGCCATCTTAAAGCTGCCTGTATAGCGTGGGCCCTGGGTGCCGCCCCCGACATATCCCCCTTTTTGTTTTAGAATGAGACCATGCCTGCCTTAGGTTGCCAGGATAGAGCTACATTCTTACCCGTCATTGGGTGTTGAAGTACAACGTCTTCAACCCCTGTCTTAGGTTGATATGTGCTCTTCCTGGTCTGACCCGTCTTTGACTACCAGTCTAGCATGTTTAGCCATACTTCAGGGGAGTGGCCAGCATTGATGGCTCGCAAAGCTTGGTGTAGAATTGCTGTCTGTTTACGCTGGTTACCATGTAGCTTGCACATCCACCACACACCAATACCAGAAATGAGACACAGGGAACCATCAAAAGCCAGGAAGCCAAACCAATTTCCTTCCCAAGCAACAACAAATTGGAGATCTTACCACCAGTAATCATAGAAACAGAGGATATATCCATACAAGCAATAATAAAACAAAAGTTATGAGACAAGTTTTTCATCAAGTTAATTTAACAGCATTATGTCCGTTTGTAATTGTTCATTAATTTGTTGTTGAGTACTTAGGGCAGTAGTAGTTTGTTCAGCCAATTTATTTACCACTGTCCCTGTGGCCACTGACTGGTGCATAGCCAGTCCCTCGGCGGCAGCAGCTGCAGTTGCAGCCACAATAGCTGTCACAATAGTCACTGTAAATCCGAAGTCCCTTCAGGTTTGATAGAGTTGAACGTTTTGAGCATTCACCTTTACTTTCATTGGAACAGGAATTGTTGCGGGAACCGGAGGAGGGAGGAGTCAGGAAATCCCTTCTAGCAGGAACAAAGTTTAGTAGAATTTTGTGTCATTTTGATGTCCCATCAAAAGCAGAAAGCTGATGCATAAGTTGTTCCAGAATCTTTCGGGGACCATTATTTTTCTGTGGAAAAACATAAATACTACCTCGACCCCAGAGTAAGACCAGGTTGGGTCCATGCCAATGGCGTTTGGCTGCAGATATTATTGTTAACATCCAAAGTTTAAAACTTAACAATCTCATGGGAAAAAGTAGATAATTTTGTATTTTGATTTAATTGTTATGAAGTTGTTAATGTTTGTAATAACTTTAAGGTGAGAAATACTATAGGTCATACCATTTAAGTCAAAACAGTTAAAAAATACAAAACGACATTGACAGGAGGAAATAGTACCAGTGATCAGACTGATTTATACATAAAACCCATTAATGATAAAGCCTCTATGTATATAAAACGAATGCAAGTCTGGTTTAAAATGGACAATGTTGAAAAGACAGCACTTGATATTTTTTACATGTAGAATTACACCTGTTTGAATTTTAACTTGTATTAACCTTGTTTTTAGTGAAGACTCAGATTAAAGTAATCTTAAATTATATCTTATTAGTTTTTAATTTATAAAAGCACATGTAAGAAACCCAAATGTATGTTACCTTATAGAATTCATAAAAACACATTTAATAAACACAAATATATGTTACCTTATAGAATTCATAAAAACACATTTAATAAACCCAAATATCACCTTATAAAACTAAATCAAGATTACTCAAATTTACTTAGCAGTTAATGTTTTAACATTTTGACTTTGTAAAGTTATCAGATTTTTTTTAACAAACACGTTTATATAATTAGTCCCATTTATGTTAAATCTATATTACTCTTTTGTTGTTAACTTAGGTTATCCATGAAACCTCAGGATATTAGACAAATATAAACCATCTTTTTTTATTGAAGAAAAATCCTAGAAGAAATTAATGTTACACTCTAAACATTTATAGAAATTAACATTTTATTGATTGACCACCTAGAAAAAACGTGTGAGTTAGTATTGTGAAATACATCTTTACTCTTATGTATAAATGATTTAGATTGAAACTCTATTTTTAAATGTTTAAGTCACTTGAATTAAAAGTCATTTGGATCCATGTTTTTTGTTTTTAATGTAATTTATGAGCGCTTATTTATAAGCCAATTTGGTACCATATGTTCAACACACATATAATGTACAAACACATAGGACAGGGGTGTGTGCACACACACAAAACAACAGGAAACATAGATTTTTAGATCCTTGGAAAAATTGAACTTTTGAAAAAAGACAGCAGCTGTAAGCAAAAGAGGTTACAAACGGTTACAATTTTTCTCAGACCACTTAATTGGAGTTTTCCAGAGATCAGTAGAGAAAGGAGGAGTACATCGACCATATCAGCATGAAGGAATGTGCACCTGGAGGGAGACACTGGTCAGTCTACCAAAGCAAGATAGTCAATTTTTTCCAATTAACCTCTCAAATAAAATAAGACTGACTGAAAGATAAATTTAGGTGTACAAAATAGGTGAATTTATCAGTAATATTGAGCTCAAGATCCAAAAAATGAAATGGCCATATTTATTTTAGTAAAGGAGCATGCACACATCTTTGGCACCAGAATTAGAGTTAGCCTAGGCTTTAATGTGTTTTGTTTTTAGAAACTCTTTTACTTTAACCTCCGAGGAAGATAAGGTGTCCTTGACTAGGTGCCAGAAAGAGAAAGCAGCAGTGGGAAAAATATCAGGTCCTTTTTTTTTTTCTTGGTACTTTTTGTAAACCTCAATTTACATGTTTTTAGACCTGTTTGTAAGAACCAAGAAGAAGATTGTTTACTTACCTTGACAAATGAAGTAACTGTCCTAGGACTCACAGCAGTTCCTTGTGCTTTCAATAACAACATTACTGTTTTTGCAGCTGGAGTTTAGACAGTTTTAAACCCATGGTACCTCTCTTACCACTTGCACTTACCTTAAAGTAGAGGACTTCTCGAGCCCATCCAGGGACACTGTCAGAACCCATAATGACTAAAACACAAGTTATAGGAAGAAA
>PVKS010038615.1:0-14789 GCA_004027875.1 Aplodontia rufa
CAGCCAAATGGATGGAGATGGAAAAAATTTTGCTAAGTGAAGTATCCCAAACTCAGAGACTCAAGGGCCGAATGTTTTCTCTCATTTTTGGAAGCTAGAATATAAGCGGAATCAGAAGGTTAGATGGCTAACCTAACAATTACCTCAAAATGTATGAATTCTTACATGATCATGGGGAACTGTGCTAAGATTCCTGGGGGATGAAGGGAGGGGGGTAGGGAGGGGGGAAGGGAATAAAAGGTCATCAAGGTGACCAGAGGGAGGTAGTATGGGGAAATCTAACCTGAGGGGAACCTCCAACTTCAACGAGAAGTCCAATTAACTTGGGGCTTAATTAAAGTGAAACATGGAACCATGGGGAACCCAAAAGCGGGGAACCATGGTCTGGCACCAGTATTGGCTTGTTCTGTCATTATACTTTTGTTCTTGATTTTTTGATGATGAACCCCTCCTATATGTAAGACCATGTTTATAGAAAAAAAAAAAAAAGAAAGTAACTACCCAAGAATTTACAAGTTTTGTACACTAAAAATTGTTGGAAACACACAACTAAAAGTATTTGGCACACTGGTGTACATCTATAGTTCCAGAGACTTGGGAAGTTGAGGCAGGAGGACCGCAAATTTGATGACCGTCTCTGCACTTAGTGAAACTTGGTCTTGAAATACAAAGTAAATATGGTAGGGGATGTAGCTCAGTGGTACAGCACCTCTGTATTCAATTTACAGTATACTACAAAAAGAAATGCTGAAAGAAGTTAAAGATATAAATAAATGGAAAGACATTCAGTATTCACTGACTTTAAGATTATATTATTAAAATTCTACACTACCAAACTTAATACTATTAAAAGAACGTACTACCTAGCTATTCAATGGAATCCCTATCATAATCCCAGTGACATTTTTTGCAGAAATGGAAAAATTATTCTGAAATTCATATGGAAACTCAAAAGGATCCTTGGATGGCCAAAAAGTAAATAAATAAAATCTTGCAAAAGAAAAATACAGCTTGAGAACTCACAAATTCTGATTTCAAAATGTAATACAAAACTACTACATAGCACAATTAAAATGCAATAGTACTGGCATAAATACATAGAGACCAACTAATCAGAAAGAGAGCCCAGAATAAACTCTGTGTTTATGGTCAAATGAGCTTCAGCAAAGGTACAAAGGCTACACCAAGGGAAATGACAGTCCCTTGAACACATATCACTCTACTTTATTTTCTTCATGGTAATGTCACCATGTGAATTTGTACTGGTTATTTATTTTCCATTTTATCACTGGTTTATCATCTCCATATATACATTCTAACTCCAGAATATAATTTTCATGAGAACAATGAACTCATCACTCATGTGTCCTGATCCCTGATAAACCCCAGCTTCTAGAACATTGCTACTAAATAAGCAAATTAAAAACCAAAACTTAAAAAAAAAATCTTGTGGAAAAAAACAAATGAGAGAGTGCACCTTTCCATCCCTCACACCCTCCCTGCTCCAGACTGATTAAAATTTCTTGTGCCTTTAACCTGCTTAAATCTCTATCTGTCCTTGAGTGGGGATCAAGTCCTTCTTGCTTTGGGACATTTTCTCTAACTTTGTCATATTCAGCTCATAAAAGCCTGTGTCTCCTTCATAGAATTTATCAAAGTTGCTATGTTTTCATTTGTCTATGTGATTATAATTGATTTTGTCTGTCTTTCTATTTTGTGTCACATCTTATTGCCACATCACTTTGCACATAAATACTCCAAAAAATGTTTACTGACAAATATCTCTGGCAACCCATTGTAGTACAGCTATGCATCCCAGTTTTCCCAGCAGCCCTGATGAAAGTCTGTTGCCCTGGCACAATTATCAACAAAAGGATTGCAGTTTAAACAGTCAATTATAAGATCACTCTAGTCATGTGACATTGGAGATATTACTAAAAGCCTGTCAAGAAATAAAAAGGAAGCTAAATCATTTAAGCAAATTAGCTTTTAAATGCTATCTAGATATAAATCAATGATTTATCAAATTGCAGCTATTAGCTGACCATAGCTACTACTCTTTTTATGAATTAGGATAGACTAGAATAACATAGAAATGAACCAAATTGAACCACAAGTGACCAAGTAGGTATTATTTGGGAATATTTTCTTCTTACTATATAAAGCAGTATATGAGCATTCATGTATTTGTAGGTCAGAACACAAAGCACTTAGCTTCACACCATAGGTTGTCAGGGTGGTTGCAGCTGTTCCCATCTCAGGAGAATTGCTCTCTGTAGAACTCCCCTGGAACTGCCTTGAGCCTTCCCTCTCTACCCAGAGTCAGATGATGACCAACCAGTGAAGACATTCAAATATGAAGCTAAAAAAGATCAGCTCCTGACATCAAGGAGAGCAACTATGTGGTACACTTCATGCTCCAGAACTTTCCGGTGGAATCAGCCCAAAGCTATATCCTTCCCAGGGTTCCTCTGCTTGCCCCATCCTGATTGTTTCACTCCTATAGTTTCTTCCTGAGAATCCTCTTTTGACACAACATCTGTACAACAATCCATCTGTCATTTTCTTTAAGAATCCACCCTAGACAATTGCCATTTATAAAACATGAAAAATGCTCAAGAGGTTCTATAATGTCATCAGTCCAAACAAACATATTATCTTAAAATTACACTATTTTGTAGTTTTCTCTTTCTCCATATTCACTAGGAAACATGCAAAATCTTACACAAAAATCTTGAATAAGGAAAACATTGTATTGTTTTTTGAACGGAGATTTAGGAAAGCAGGTGTACCAGCCATCTGCCAGTGTGTTGGGGATGCTCATTTCAACAATGTGTCAGGCCAGACATCAATTCACAGAAGAAACAAGACCCACCACACATCCAGGAAAGAAGAATCAAAGATGGAACATTGTTTTCCTGTGTAAACCAAGGCAAATAAATGTAGCTGAAGGTCAAGGTTGCTTTGGAAAATATCATTTTGGAGCCAGCTATGATTTTCAGTGACTAACCTCTTACTGTATCCACAGGGACAGGCAGGCAGGCAACAAAGACACCCTAAGTTCCAAAGTCATCAGAGTCACCTGACAGTCAGCCATCCAGCACGGATTGGGCTCCTGCCAGGTGCCAACTCCATCACCTCAAGCTGCTCATTGTTTGACAAATATCAAGGCTTCTATAATGACGCATCTCTCCTGCGGTTCATGGAGCAGCATCCAGACTATGGCAAATAAACTGCAGGCTCTGAACAAGAAGAACAAATGGAAGGTTTTTATATCAGTCAAAAACAGACCCTGGGAAACATAAACAAGAGAAATAAGCTCAGCCTAGCTAAACAATCATGGCATTTCAGTAGATGTATTTATTTATTGAGAACTCGTCTTTAGAAGACATTTGGAACTATATTTTGCCAATATTACTATGTAGAGGTCACCTGGATTTGCTAATAGTTTAGGAGAAAAGGGAGAAGAAAGAAAAAGAAAAGAGAAACAAAACAATAGCCATCAAACAACTAGAGAGCAATTAGCCTCACGTTCTGCACCAACTGAGCGCTCCTCATTCTTCCTCTCTGCCTCTTGGCAAATTAGAAACCAGTTATTGGGATTAGTTTGATAAATTCCGGTTTATCCAGATATTGGAATGTGATATAGCCATTTACAAAAAAGATGGTTTGATATAGAATTCCCTCAAATGTATAATGCTTAATGAAAAAAATAAAATTTTTAAAAAGGGTGCAATGGGGGTTGGAGTGGTGGCTCAGCAATTAGAGCATTTGCCTGGCATGCATGAGGACCTGGGTTCAAATCCCAGTACCACATACACAATTAAGTGTCAAAGAAACTAAAAAAAAGATGGAAAAATAAAACTGATTCTCTCTTTCTCTCTCTCACTCTATCCATCTTTCCTTTAAAAAAAAATAGTGGAGAGGGGAGGAAAGCAAAGTGGAAAACACTTTTGACAAAACAGCAGGGAATCACTTGACACATGCGCACCCCCATGTGTCTATGTAATATGTGCATATATAGCATGCATTTCACATACAATATTATACACATTGTTTATACCCAAATATTATGAAAGACTAGAAAAGGGATGATGAAAGGAAAGCGAACTCTTCACTGTTTGCCTTTTTTCTAGAAATTTATTTTTGCTATATGCATCTATAAACGATTTTAAAAGACTTCAACCAGTAAATCAAAGCGGCTAATAACATGCTAAACAGTTTCCATTGTGTGGGGTGGGTGAGTAAATACTACTGTTCATATTTGCTAGCCAAATTCTTATTAGATATCTTATTTCTTGGAATTCCTATAAGTGCTTTGAAAATATGTTGGTGATTATAGCTGTCCAAGATACATGTTGGGCTCTGAACTGTAACTGCTATCTCCTAACACAGGAGTTTAAAGAGATGTCTGTATTAACTAGTTTTTCATTCAAACCCTTGAGGAAATGCATGCACTCGGAGAGATAAGACTTGCCCACCCCCAACATAATTCCCAGTGCAGCCTTTTAGAGAGATCATCTCTAGAACAATGGGTCAGAGTCACTCCTGAACCATGGGAGAAGACTAAGTAGCCTTGAATAAATAACTTGTTTATCTCCTTGTAAGAAAGAATAATTCTGAAGGCAGATAAAGGTTTCAAAATCCAGGCTTCTCTTTTATTAATACTGACCTGTATTATTAAGAAGTGGGATTTTTAGTATTTGTGAAAATATTAGGAACGAAAATGTGAATCTTTTAAATGTTTACTTGAGAGCAAAGTGTAGCATCCACCTAGTAATTCTCAAGGATATAGCTGCTAAGAACTAAAAATATCTTCTGGGGGAGAGCTGTGCAGATGGGGAGTGGAGAGGAGGGTGGGGGACATGGAGAACCCAGAAGAGCAGCCATCTGAGCAGATTTCACACGATTAATAGGGAGTTTGTTGGCTGGTGGACTTTAAAAATAGAACCTCATTTCTGAGGGGTGGGTGCCCTGCTCCAGAGCCCTGGAAGAAGCCTGCTGAGAGGGATGATTAAAATGAAAGATTGTGCAGCTTTAAGGAAATGTTGGCATAAAGAAATGGCACCGATTACTGATGCTCCAGCCACCTTCTAAAAGGTTTCTGCAAATTGCTTTCCTTGGATGAAATACCAAATATCTGTTCCCAAATGTTATGAAGCAAAATAAATCACATTCCATTGACACATCCAATATGTCGTATCAGAGACCCTGAATCCAAACAAAGCAGAGCCGCCGTTACCTCAGAGCTATTACATTTCTTTCTCTTGCTTTTGTATTAAGGCTGCAAGATGAAAACGTGTTCCCTGAAAACAACAACAACAAAAAATTATCTGCCTCCTCCCTGTGTGAAATGAGAAATCAAATCGGCAATTGAAAAGTTTTAGAGTTCAAAGGTAACTCAGGCATCATTTACTCTGATCCCAGACATTTTTAGATGAAGATGGTGAAGACCCACTTACTCAGTCACATTGTCGCAGAACAACATATGCAGAATTAGAATCTTTTTTTTGGGGGGGTATGGGTATGGGGAATTGAACCCAAAGGGGCTTAAATCCTGAGCCACATCCCCAGCCCTTTTTTATTTTTATTTTGAAACAAGGTCTTGATAAGTTGCTTAGGGTGGAATTAGAATCTTGATTTCTCATTTTTAGTTTAGTTTAGTTTAGATAGAGGGATCGTGAAGCATTCAAGGTAGTATGGGCTCCTTTCCAAGATTTTGCATTTTCACTAGATTTAAAGTTTTAAAAAAAGGATGATTTTTTTAAAGCAGTCCTCAGGGCTTGAAGGCAGTATTTCTTTTTTCTTTTTGAGGTATGTAATGAAAGAAATAAGACTTAATTTCTTGGCCTTACATATATTTCAGTGTTCAAGCTATGTGCACAATGGAAGTATCACTTGCTGCATTTCATAGATGGAAATACTGAGGCCCAGGACAATCAATGATATTTACCCAGGTGTAGAAGTTGCTGTGGAAATCGCCCTTGGCACGGGTGCACCCACCTCCTAGCCACTGTAAGTGGTGACTGCTAAGAAATCATGGCTGTCCACTTCTCCAAAGAATTTGCCTGTTCTCTTAGAAATGCCCAGAAATGGCCAATGAATAATTGATATAGATATAAAAGTAGAAGTCAGGCTCTTTGCCTCAACTTTGTACTTACTCCAGGCCTCTTCCGAGGAATCAGACTGAGTCTGGACTCCAGCTCAGGTCACATATTTGGTCAACTCTGTCCCCTGGCTTTCTCATTCCTCTACAGGTTTGTCCTGGGATCCTGTATTCAATAAATTGAGTGCTTCTGAGGAATCCGATCTAAAAACACCAAGCAAGTATGTCAGAGAAATAATAAATGGCAGATAGCATCTTTAATATACTACATTATTTTCACTTTGGTCTCCACATAAACTTGTAATTGAGACAGAGAGGCCTGTATGTTCCTGCTGTACACAGATGTTTGCATTCTTCTTGTCTAGGAGTATGGAATGTTTCCCAGTTTTGTTGCTTGGCCACATACTTTCTAGTTTGTCCATTCAACTTTACAGCAGCCTTTCCGTCATCTGTACATATTTCCTAAAAACAAACAAGCACAAAGCAGAATTTTTTTTTTCTGTAGTAATGACTAAACATACAAGGAAACATATCTGAAGGAACAAATGTGAATTTTGAGTCATTAATCTGTAATGGACCTTGGGTGGTTCTCTTACTATTCTTTTCAGGATATTTTTAAGGAACATGAACACCAGGTACTGAAACCTTGCTGAACATAGCGTACTGAGGATGCTCAGTAGATACGTTAGAGTGATGACAAGCTCATGGCTTCTCTTAGTTGAGATTTATTGGCTGTCAACAACAGAAAATGACTCTGTGCTTAACCCATCAAAAGAGGTAATTATTGATAAGGTATGGGAGAGCACCAAAGATTGCCATGACAGATGCAGATTCCAGAGCAGAGAAAGCTGCATGATCTTTCATGACGACTGCTAAGAAATAGTTCTTCCATCTGCTGTCTAGATTGAGGGTTCTGGTTGAGAGTCCAGCTGGCCAAACCAAGGCCACAGAACCACCAGGCATGTCCTTCTATGTGGAGACAGAATACAGGGAGATGGGAAAGGCACAAAGTACCCTCCTGCATGCTTCCAGGACACAACCTGCAGGGGCAGATAATCCCTTGCTTTCTGCAGTTTGTCGGATCTGTCAGACTGTCAGACTACTCTAGTCACCATTTCAGAATTGCAGTGTGCCAACAAATGAAAATAACAACCAATCTATGGGAACTCATTAGCCAGAGAGTGGATCAGCTGGAACTATCAGGACTTACATTCAGTGAAATGAACTTATTAGAGCAGAACAGGAAAAAAAATACCTGAATTAGAAAATAAGGTAAAGGCATTTTTAAGGAGATCTGAGTATATCACATTCAATATGCTTATTCAAGGAGAAAATAGGACTGTTGTGGTCCAAGTTGGTAGACTAGAAGGTCAAGAGTGAGAGCTTCTCAAGCACACACTGGCTGCCTAGAGAGAGAGGTCATAAGAGACAAATAAAATGGAGTCATAATCAATAGCATCAAAGTATGAATAATTATCCTTGCAAAAATAAAACACATACATAGGGGGAAGCCAAACGTAAACCAGAAGAATAATTCACAAAACTGATGACGACCTGGAGCCACACATTTTATGTGTTCATTAAGATTCAAGCTGCATAATTTTTAATTTTTTATTATTACATTATAGTTTTACATAATGATGGGATTAGCTGTCACATATTCCTAGATGCACACAATTCAGCAATACAATTTGTTCAATATCCCCCCTGCTGCACCACTCTACCTATCTCCTCCTGTCCCCTGATCCATTTCTTTTATTGTAGGGCCTATATTTTTCCAAAAAAATACCCCAAGTACAGTGACATAATTCTTATACCTATGAAGAACATTTTTAAATATATATGACTATATTTTATACAATGACACACTTATAGATGGTTGTAATGTACCTTGATTTATCTCAGGTCCAATATTTCCCCTTCTCCTCCTTTCCTATCATCCCTGGTATTCTTCAAAATATTTGACACTAGGATTAAACATTTATGTTTTTGTACAGGCACATAGTATAGTTTGTTCAAATATCTTATGCAATATGTTGCAACTGTATCTCATAAATATTAACGTATTACATTTTTGTTCTTTCACCTTAGGGGTCTTCTTGAGGAAGTCATTGCCAACTCCCATATGGTGGAGTGTTGGTAGCTGGTTTAATTCCTAATTCCTTGATTCATTTAGACTTGATTTTTGTGCATGGTAAGAGATAAGGATCTAATTTCAATTTTCTGCAAGTGGCTGTCCAGCACCATGTGTTGAATAGGCTGTGTCTCAAGGACTGTATTGAATAAAAGTGGAAGAATGGGCAGCCTTCTCTTGTTCCCGAGTTTAGTGGAAATGCTTTCAACTTTTCTCCATTTAATATTACACTAGCTGAAGGTTTTGCATTTTTGGCCTTTATAAGGATAAGTTCCTTTGATTGTAATTTTCACTAGAGTCTGGAGCATAAATGGGTGCTGGATTTTATCGAAGGACTTTTCTGCATCTATTAAGATGATCATATGGTTTCTGTCCTTAATTGTGTTTAAGTGATGAATCACATTTATTGATTCATGTAAGTTGAACCAGCCTAACACACCTGGAATGAAGCCCACTTCATTGTGATGAATTATCTTCTTGATGTGTTTTTGAATGCGTTTTGCAAGAACCTTATTAAGGACTTTTGAGTCAATGTTCATGAGGGGTATTTATCTGTAGTTTTTTTTTTTTTTGATGTGTCTTTGTTAGGTTTTGGTATCAGAGTTATAGTTGCTTCATTAAAAGTGTTTTGGAGAGTTCCCTCTTTTTCAATTTCTTGAAAAAGATTAATAAGGAGAAGAGTTAGCTCTTTTTCAAATGTGTGGTAAAACTCACTGGAGAATCCATCAGATCCTGGGCTTTTCTTTTTTGGAAGACTTAATTGCTGTATGAATTTCAGTGCCTGTTATTCCACTTTTTAGGATTTCTATTTCATCCTGTGTCAATTTGGGGATGTTGTGTATGTCTAGAAATTTGTCCACGTCATCCAAATTATCTAGAGAAGCATAGTTTTACAAAATATGTTCTGATAATTTCTTTTCCCTCCTTCTCCACCATCCCTCTCTCGTCTCCCTGCACCCCCTCCAAATAGCTATAGTTCCACTAGATTATGTGATAGTTCAAATTTGGTGTGTCTAGTAAATAAATTTGTCTAACTTTCAACCTATCCATGGTTTTACTCTAGTTCATGCAGAAGAGAGAAAATATTCAACCTTTAAATCTCTGAATTTGGCTATTTCACTCAGTATTTTTTCAATTTCCAACCATTTACCTGCAAAAGCTATGATTTCATTCTTTTTAATATTCAAGTAGAACTCCATTGCATACACACTATATATATATATATATATATATATATATATATATATATATATATGATATAGCTGTATCTTTGTTATAGGCTGATTCTAGCTCTTCTGGGGAAATACTCAGGAGTGGGATAGGTGGGTATATGGTGGATCCATCTTTAATTTTATGAGGCATCTCCACTCTGCTTTCCACAGTGGCTGTATCAGTCTGCAGTCCCATGAACAGTGTGTTGGTGTTCCTTTCTCCCCACAACCCAACTTCTGTTATTGTTTGTATTCTTCATCTTTGCTATTCTGACGAGAGTTAGGTGAAATCCTAATGTTGTAATTTGCAATTCTCTGATTGCAATTGATAAAGAATACTTTCTCATATTATTTATTGGCTTTTGAACTTCTTCTGTTGAGCAGTTTCTGTTTAATTCCATAGCCCTTTATTGATTTGAATGTCTGTGGTTTTGGTATTAAGTTTTTGGAGTTCTATGTATATTCTGGATATTAGCCCCCTGTCAGAGGTACAGCAAGCCATGATTTTCTCCCATTCTGTAGGTTCTGTTTTGAAGCTCTTGACTAAGTTCTTAGTTGTGCAGAAGCTTATTAGTTTAATGGCATTCCACTCATTGATTCTTGGCTTTTTCTTTTGCTATGGGAGTCTTGTCAAGGGAGTCAGTGCCTACACTGATGAGGTGAAGTGTTGATCATATTTTCCTTCTAACAGTTGTAACATTGCTGGTTTAGTTCTGACATCTTTGATCCATTTTGATTGATAAAAGAAGAGAAAGATACAATAATCTATAAAGCATAGAAGAAAAAGAATGAAGGAAAAAATTCCTAAACAAAAGAAAAAAAAAAAGAAAAATTGTGATCCCTGAGGTTATCTTGTTACATGTTGGAGGCAGATGAGCAGTGTCCAATTGAGATTTGTTAGTAGGAGCCCACAGGCAGAAGCACTGTGATCACAAGGTGTAAGAATTACAGGATACTAAGTGTGGAAGGCAAGTTACCAGAACATGGTTAAGAGCTCAGTCACCTGGGGTTTTCTGGGCTGCTAATGTCACATAGAACTCATGTTAATTCATTCTCTGAGGGGCTGTGTCTCCTGCTGGCCTCATTTGGGGAACTGTAACTCCAGAAAGCTTCCAGATTTCAGGCTCAGGGAGGTGAGTGCAGAAAAAAACTCCCTCTGCTGGATGTAAATGCAATTTCTCCAGACCTCCTGGACCCAGGCCATGTGCTCTCTTGCATGCTCTGGACCTGCTTAGATAGTCCCATGGGCCCTCCAATTTAGGGAGGGGTACCAAGTGAAGCTTCCCCTTGCTCCTCCAACCAGAATCCCTCTGGGCTTGGTGATGTCTGGGCTAGTCCCAGAGCAGCTTTTCCAGGTTCTACCTCTGAATGTTGGCAAGGTCCTGGCAGGATTATGGAGAAATCTGTTTTGGAGTCCAGACTCCTTCTCATCTGCCTCTTTGGTCAAAATGACTACTGTCCGACCTTATTTCAGGTGCGTGGGAGAATTCACTCTCCCTATCACAGCAGAGAAGCTGTGGAATTGTCCCAGTTTAGGCCCAAAGCAGAGCTCCTATTTGCACTCAGCCTATCTATGACACATGGTTGGGTCTTGGCAGTATTGTGGAGAAATCTGCTTTGGTGACCCGACTCCTTCTCGCCTGCTTTTTTGATCAAAATGGCTACTGCCTGACCTCCTTACAGGCAGGTGGGAGAATCTGCTCTCGCCTCCACCACAGAGATGCCGAGGAGTCATCCCAATTTTGGCTCAATGCGGCATTTCTACATGCACACAACACAGCCTCTGCATGGCAGAACCACTCACACTTCATCAATCAGCATCTTCCCTGTTCCTATGTTAATTGGGGAGCAAAGGCAGTACCAACAGTAACTGGCTAGGTCTGAATCAGTTTCTCTTTTTCCATTAGTTACACCCAAATCTCCTAATCACCAAGAATCTCCTCCTGAACAGTCCTGTGTTCCAGCAAATCTTTTCCAATATATGCACCTTGCAGGAAGGCGTCATCTTTGTTCCAAGTCACGGAGAGTGACCAGATGCCATGTCCCTGTGGTCTGCTATCTTCCTTCCTCCATGTCTCATACTTGGTTATTAAGCTGTGAAGATAAATATAAACAAGGCTTAAAAGTGAATGGGAATATGTTATTAAAACAATATGGGATATCAGAAACTAATGCAAATGGAGAACTAAAGGGATAAAATTAAGGAAAAGTTAATTTTAAAAAATTAATAAACACTGAATTTTTGTCAAGCCTTGGAGAAATGGTTGCCAGGGAAGTGGTGAAATTGCTTCAGCATATCTTTAGGGAATTTTTTTTAAAAAGAGGGGAGGAGGGTGAAGCAGGTTTTTTAAATTTGATTTTATTGTAAGTGATCACATTAGGAAGAAAATGGTGATGTTTTTCCCCTGTGAGGAAGGGATGATCTTTTATTTAAGGAATAGTAGACATTGCTATCTAAAAAATTTAGATTAAGAGAATAGAAATTAGCCTGAATGACAAGGGGGAATAAAGTCAAGTCTCCCAAATTTCCAAACAGATAAGGAGAATAAACAGGAAAAACAAGATAAAGACAAAGAAGAAATAATAATATTCTGTAATAAAACTAATATAAATGTAGTACATCAAGTAAATCAGTTACTGTATAAAATACAAAAGGAAAGGATTCTGTTTTAATAAGCAAAACATTTCTTCATAAAGCAAAACAGCTGGATGTCATACACAAGGAACATTTAAAATAATTTTAAAATAACATAAGAAATAAGTGGACTGAGTAAAAATATACCAGGAAAATCAAAACAAAAATAAAACCAGCAAAATCAATAACAACAAAGTGGAATTTAAGTGTGAGAGAACCAAACAGGTTCAAAAGGTACATCATATAATGATAAATGATGCAATTGTAGATGTAGCAGGCAAAGCAGGAACGAGACAATAATCAGAGCAGCTCAAAACTTCAATTTATTTTAAAAGCAAAGGGAACTTTCTATAAATATGATTATGATGCACACATCAATATACTTCCATCAGCACTAGAAGGGCTAGTTCAAAAATAAAGAAAATCAGTTGATATGTACTGGAAAGTAGAGTTCATAAACAAGTTGATGTGTACATCTTATCTTTTGACTGCATTTAAAAAATATTCCTGGAACATTTTTAAAGCTTGGTCATTTGTGTGGACCTAAAATAAATAAAAAAATAAAGGTAATACATTGGGTATCAGGTATATACCTGGAGAGGGAAACAAACAAACCCTAGATGAGAGTGCAAATAGACAGATTTTTTAAAATTATATTCTCTTGTCAGAAGCTAATAAAATTAGAAAAAAATAAATGATAATAAAAGAGATCTTAATGACCTGAAAATGAAGAAACAGGTTTCTAGATAATCTTTGGTCAAACAGGAAATTACAAAGGAAATTAAAGTCTGCTAAGAAGACAATGAAAAGGAACACTTTCTAAAAAAGCTTACAGAACACATCAAAAGCTATATTCAGAGGAAAATTTATAGCCTTAATGGCTTTTATTATTAAAAACGGACGCTGGTTGGAAAAGTAATTTTTCATCTAAGAATCAAAAGATAAACAGCAAAATTAAAAAAACAGTTAAGGAAATATAGTTTAAAAATATTTAAAATGGAGAGGAATGAAAGAAAAGAGAAAACTAAAAGCTTGGTCTTTGAAAATATCAGGAAGATAAATTAAATATCTTAAGATTCTGATAAAGAAAAATAATAGAAATGAAAGTAGATGCAAGAAGAAAAGAAAGAGAAACATCATCACAGAGACAAAGAATTAAAATCATAAGAAAATGCTACATCCAACACTATAGCCATAGATGCAAATGAATCATTCTTTAAGCAAAATATTGCTGACTTACCAGCTTTCACAATTTTTACCCTTATTTCATTTTCTTCTCTTTTTTTAATATATCTCATTTTTATCACACACCTTCTTTTCCATGCCTAGCTTTCTTAACATTAATTGGTCTGTTTTCTTTCAATCAAAAGAAAGAAATTTTAGTTTTACTGGCCTGGTGTACATCTGAGAGGAGACTGTTTATTCTCACTGAAATTCTGTAAAGGTTGGTTTTTTACTTTTCTTTTTCATATCTCACTTCCAAGTTCTTGGAGCATCTCTCTCATTTATGTCATTTAGCCCATATATGGCATCTCTCTTGTCTCTTTAATATTTGAAAGCACTTTCACGTTCACTATAGTATATGATCCTCTAATCACAGGGGATTTTGTCTACTTTTAAGGAGCAAATTTTATAATTTTAGATCACTTAGAAAATATCACTGCTTCCACAATAGTTCCATATAAAAAGTAAAACTAATCCTTTTGACAAGCTAAATGAGAGGAAGTTTTTCACCAATTTTTAATTATCAAAGACATCTGAAATGCATTTCCAGGTACAGAATATTTATTATCTCACCAGAAAGATGGACCAGACATGACTCTCAGCCATAAGAAAGTTATGATTAAGTAAAAGTACTTGGAATTGGATGCAATCTTAGAAATCTCATCAAAGATTATATGACTAGTGAGGACATAACTAATAGGCACAAGCGTCAGTCTCTTTTGATGTTCATATTTCCTAAACTTAGACACTCTCTTAGGTATATCACACTTTTCAGCTCACTTTCAGCAAGTCAAATAGTCTTATTATCCAGATGGGAAAAAATGATATAATGAATATTAAATATTCCCTCTATTTCAGTATTCATTTGCTGTATAAAAAAGTACCACCAAATTAGTAGTTTATAACCTTTATAAATTACTTAGCTCACAGGTCTATGGATCAGCATTTTAGACTTTTTCTCTAGGTCAGGAGATTCTACTGTTCTCACTGGCAGTTGTCTACAGTCAACTGCAAATCAGCTCTCACTTATTGGGGTTTGGTTGGGTAATTAGATAGGTTCAACTCTGGTCCATGTGGTCTCAAATCTTCTAGCAGCTTAATTCTTTTTTTGTTCTTGTGATGGCTGGGGAGGTTTTAATGAAAAAGGTGAAAGTGTGTGAAGTCCCTTGATCCATAGGGTAGCACTGGTGTAATGTCCAGATTTGGATAAAGGAAGTCATAGGGCCTTTCCAGATGCAAGAGGTGAAGGACTAGATTCTACTTTTTGACAGGAGACATTATATATGCAAAGATGTGGATGCAAAGAAGGGAAGGATCATGGCCACTCGCAACCACAATAACCTACATCGAGTTTCTACTGTGGAAACATGGCTGACCCAGAGCAAACATTTTCTTAGGTCTATTGCTGCATGCTCCACCTAAGTTCTCTTCTATCCAATTGTTCACCCTCTTGCTTCTCCAAGTAGGAATCAGGCGGCA
>PVKS010038617.1:0-17802 GCA_004027875.1 Aplodontia rufa
AGACTCAAGGGCCAAATGGTTTCTCTCATCTGTTGATGCTAGCATATATGGGGAAGCAGTATGGCAGACTACTAACCTAACAAAACTTCAAATTGAATGACTTTCAGAGTAATAGGATACTTGGAGGTGTAGGGAGGGGGATGGGGAGGGGGAGGGTATATGAAGAGCTCATAGGAGTCTGGAGATTGGGAAGATGGGGGAACCATCCCAGAAGCCGATGTCATTCCTCCACGAGCTACCCATTTAACACATGAGTTCTTCTGGGGGAAACTGCAATAGGTAAAACCCAAGGTGGTTATCCATGTTTTGGCATTACCCCTGGATAACAAAGTTTATATCCATTGATTGCTAATGTTTTGATAATGTTTCCCCCTCAACTGTACTTCTATATACTTCTAATAAAAATAAATAAATAAATAAAATCTTTTGTGCTGACTTCTTTGCTCTGTGGGGTTAATAATGAGAATGAAGATGGAAAGGAGTGTGGAGCTGAGATGATTCTAAAGTTAACAGTATCCTTATGCCCATGCCAAGAGATGTGTCTATAAAAGCAGACACAGATGTGTCTGCCAAAGCAAGAAACACAGCAGCCCATAATACTGCCCAGATGGCCTTCATGACACCATTTGCACCCTATGTCCGACTGCTGCCCCTGACCTGGGCAACCAACCCCCCCACCCTGCCAACCTGTACTTGTGCACTTGGAATTGGCACCCAACCTGGGGTTAGGGTTTAAATCCGGGATGCATGGCCTTGGGTAGTAATGCCTTGCTCCTGCACCTAAATGTGTTTGTAGCAGGCCTCATAAGTCTTTGGAAGTCCCTTCCCCTACCCTAACTCCTTGCTTGGGCTTTGGGCAGTGCAGCTGCATAAAGAGAAGGCCCAGCAAGAATCCACTGTTTAGATGCTGGGTGCAGTGACTCCCCTAGTGAACGCCAGATGTTTCCTTAGGTGGAAAGGAGGGAGTCACTGAGCTGTGTACTTGTCCTTAACTCACTGTCTTATCTGCTCAGACAAAATAGGCTCTGATGGGAGTCCTGGCTGAGGAGCGGCAATGAGGGAATGCAGGAAAAGCAAAAACCTGATGCCTTTGCCTGGGCAATGTGATTTACCTTAATTTATTGACAGTGTGTTCTCTGAGCATGTGTGTGAGCATGGGCCATCTCCAACTGAGTTATACATGGAAGCTCTGAAGCTGGCTGCCCAAATTCCTTATATTTTCTTGGACTTGATTAATGGTGCTATTAGTGGCTTTATTTGATCTTCATTAAATTTGGGAATTGAGCTTACCAATTCAGTCAAAAATAAAATATTGTTTCTCATATTTCTAAAGTTCCTTATAATAATGGCTCAGGCCAAGAGTCTGGGATTTTCTTTCCCATTCATTTCCTGATATTGGGTTTAACCTTTGAGGGAGTGAATTATATGTTCGTCTACCTGAGAGCACTGGACATTCTTCACCAATATTAAACATGAGTGAGGAATTTTCTGGTCACAAAAAATGATGCTATTTGTGGCAACCACTTTGATATCTTATTTAAACATAGTAGGTACATTAGTAGACAGAATTGGGGCAATGGTTCACACAAATTTTTTGTAATATTTTCTGAACAGTTTTTGTGATTATTATTTTCTGTTAATCGGTAGAATGCTCTTTGCTTTGCAGCAGTGTTTAGAATAGACAGTACTTTTGGTATAAATTATAGAGCAAATTTGGAATTCATACATGCCAAATTATTGCTAGCAATGGGGAGACTTGTACCCTGTTATGGATTCGATATGAGGTGTTCTCCCAAACCTCCTGTTAATGTAGGAATCTTCAGAAGTGAAGTGATTAAATTATATGAGCTGTGACTTAATCATCGGATTAATCCATCTAATGGATTACTAAATTGAAAGAATTACTGTACTAGATAGTAACTACAGGCTGGAAGAAGGCACACTGGGGATGTGCCTTTGAGGTTTACATTTTGTCTCTGATTCCTTGTGTGCTCTCACTCTGCTTCCTGGCTACCATGAGCTTTCCTCTGTCATGTCCTTCTGTCATGGTGCACCACCTCACCTCAAACCCAGACCAACGAAGTGGACTGACCATGGAGGAACCTGTGAAACCATGAGCTCAAAATAAACTTTTACTCCTCTAAGTTGTTCTGGTATGTACTTTGGTCATGTGATGAATACCTAATTAACAGACTCCCATATGAAGGTGAATTTCCCCACCTGCTTTACCTAGTTGGTAACACAAATTGAGACAGGAGGTTAAGTTGGGCACCTAACACTGGATTTTCCCTGAGGCTGATACAGAGCAGCTTGGTGCCCAAGTCCAGCTCCATGTGCACAGTCTCACTGAGATGGGAGATCGTTTCATTGTAGGGGTGGTGAATTGACTTCTTGAACCATGCTTGGTGGCTCCATCCTGGAGATGGTGTCTGCTCCAAAGGGGCATCTGCAGGATGACTCAGTAAGGTGTTCTAAAGGAGGAACTCGTTGAGCAACTGTAGGCCTTGGGGTCAGCTACAGGAAGTGAAGGGGTGGACTCCTGGGGCTAAATGATGCGGAGGTTCTTGGCCTGCTTTGGAGGAATCATGGATCTAGCACCTGGGATCTACTGGGAACACGTCAAGTGATCAGGTGATCTAAGGCCTAGTGAACAGGGAGAAGGAGAGGCTGTGGGTAAAGGCCTCACAGGAAGGGAACTTTCACACAGAGTACCACAGTGTTGGTCTGGGGTGAACATAGGGCAGAGCCCAGACTCCAAGCAGTCCTGTCCTTCACTCTGTGTCCCTGCAGTGTAGGTGACAACAATAAGGAGAAAGAGTTCACAATCAAGGTGAAGAGGAAACTAGGCAGTTAGAGGAAGGTCACAAGAGAAGTGTTAGGATCTGCGTAGGGTCTTCCAGCCACTTGGGTCACCAGGTGAGAGCAGGGACATTAAGTGACAGAGTGGACCCCCGTTTCACCTCACTGCCTTTTGTCCACTGGAAACGGGCAGCTAATAGGGAAGGGCTCTTTGCTTTGTGGTCTTTCTGTGGTGGGAGGGTGAATGGAGAGTAAATGTGAATGATGTCACATCAAGTTGGTATCATCACCATCCTTTATTCAAGACCTCTAATTTAGAGTTATTCTTTTATTTTAAATAAGCAGTTAAAAATCTTTAAGTTATTAAATAATATTGAGATATTTACTGTCTTACTCTACTCAGGCTGCTGTAACAAAATGCCATAAACTAAGTGGCTTATAAATAATAGACATTTATTTCTCACAGTTCTGGAGGGTGGCAGTCTGAGATCAGGGTGCCAACGTGGTCTGGTTCTGGTGAGGGCCCTTTTCCTGGATGCAGTCGGCAATCTCATCTCTATGTCCGTATATGTGTTGGTGAGCAGAAAGTGAGAAAGCTCTCTACAGTCCTTCTTAAAAGGGCACCGTGAAACTTCAGTCCTAGATCAGGTGGACCCATTACTTCGGGCCTTTGGCAAGTGTAAAAAATAAAAAAAAAAATGGCAGACATGGGTGTAAATTCAGGCAGAGATGTTTATTGGGATTTGCTGCTCCTGGGCCAAATTCACCTGCACCGCCATAATGAGGGTGGGCATGGGAAGTGACAGCTGGTAGAGGAAATGGCATGCAGGGAAAATGGCGCTGGACCTTCACCAGGCAGCTGGTTTTATTGGTTAAATGGGAGGAGTTGAGGGGGTTGGCCTTTCAGAGATTGGCTGGTGGATCCATCAATCCATTGGAGCTTGTCTGCCAGCGTCTTGATTAGCTGTTCCTTTTGTGGGCAAGCTGCCCTGTGCCCCACCCCTTAGCCAGCAGGCTTGGCCTCCTGTCTTGACTGAAGCCACGCCCCCAGCCAGGCGCCATGACACCATGGCCATGTGGGCTACCTGAAGGCACTCCCCCAGCCAGTGGCTGGGGAGAAACCTTATAGCGAGCATGCCAGATGGCAAAGGTGGGGAATTCATAGAGCAAAACTACACCAGTTATGGAACAAAAGGGATGAGGAAGGGGTCAGGGGACTTAAAGATTTCCTGCAAGGTCCCACCTCCTGTAGCTTCTACTGCTCTCAGAAGTGCCACCTGAGGAAGAAGCCTTTCATACTCTCTTTGAGGGACACATCCAAACCACAGCAAGCATTAATCCCATACATGAGCGCTCTAACCTATACCATCACAGTGGGGACAGATTTCAAGTTACTGATGCGGGGTTTTTGAGATTAGGCTGAATTCTCTGCTACCACTGGCGAATGGAGTCAGGACCGCTACAGATTCCAGCAGCCAAAATAGCCCACTTTTAGTGTTTCCAGCAATTCTCAGTTAAAACTGGGAATTTGGGCTGGCTGCAGATTTCTGCAGCCGAAATAGTATTAGCAGCTCTCCAGCTAAAAGCTGGGTGTTGCAGCTCTTGGTGTGGTGGAAATTCACCCTGGGAATTCGGCGCCAATCTTCTGGGTTCTTGTCTCATGAATTTGAAGAATAAAATCCACAGACAACCATGGAAGGAGGAGTAAAAGAAGTAGGATTTATTTAGGAAGGACAGCAGAGACTCCGCAAGGCAGAGGGGCACCTGGAAGCAGGACACTATCTAATGGAGGTCAGGCCAGGGGTTATATTGATTTGGGGTATGAGCATAATTAACATTTATGCAAAGCAGGCATTGAGAAATGCATCTACATCATTGGTTGAAACCTATGCAAACCAGGCATTGAAACTTAGTACCAAAGTCATTGGTTAAAATCTATGCAAAACAGGGAGCAATTCTTTCCAAGTTCCCATCTGTGTCCACCCCCATTTCTTAGTTTTCCCTCCTCAGGGACAAAGGAGTTGCCCCTACAGGTGAGCCTCATGGTCATTTGCATATGAAGGCCCTGAGCATGCCCTGTCAATCACTCTCTCCTGCTAGCTCTTAGACAGGGCCCTTTGTCCTGACTATCTAGCCATTTTACTATCTCTCCTGTGTCAATATGAACTTGGGGGCAGGGAGATATCATTCAGTCAGTGATGCTGAGTGAATCCAATTTATGTAAAAATACTTATTAATAACTCAGGACAGTTAGTTTTTGTTTGTTTGTTTTAATTTTCCCACTTCTTGTCCCTAATTGCAAAAGTAAATGAATGACTTAGAAGTATTACAGAGAAAAATAGGGAGTTATTTTCCCTGGGACTTCATTTTCACCAAGATCCCAACAAAACTCTTCACTCCTCAGTAATCACAGTGCACCTGGAAAGCACCAGACCCATCAGAGGAGCAAGGAACTTCCTAAGCCTGACTAACCACAAGGCCCTCACCCCACCCCACCCCACTCCATCATCCCCCCACCCTGCTTCCAGGTGCATGCTGTCTCCACAGGTGGCCGCAGGCAGAATCTGGAGGAGAGTGAGCCCCTGGGATGACTATACATACTATCTGCACCTCAGCCAGACTCCAGATGCTTGTGCAACTTGTAGTTTGAAAGCTTTGGACTGTACTGCGCATATAACCCTAAACATACACCTGTAAATCCAACTGAGAAAGAAAACCTAATTCTCAACAGCCTTGAATAAAAATCCTAATTATAGTAAACAATGAGGTAACTGCATTTAACAATCCCAGCAGCCCTAGGAGCTGACTACATTATTATGGTACTTTGGTCCAAGTAGGAGTTCCAAAGCTCCCAGAAATTAAGGAAATGGCTAAAGTCACTCAGTTTGTAAGAGACAAAGCTGGTCAGCCTAAATCCATAGATGTCATGGGTTCTCTGGAAGGCAAATACATTCATGAAGGTTTCCAGCACTAAGTAGCTCAATTATTCTCCTAACAATGCCAGGCCATACAGGTAATGGTTAAATAAGTGTCACTACATCCATACGATGGAGTAATACTTAATATTTAAAATGATGGGTTTTTAATTATTTTTTAATTGTAGATGGACAGAATGCCTTTATTTTTATTTATTTAATTTTATGCAGTGCTAAGGATGAAACTCAGTGCCTGACTTATGCTAGGAAAATGCTCTGCTACTGAGGCAAAATCCCAGCCCATAAAACGTTGTTTCTTTTTTCAAGAAAAAATGATCAGTGATACAGGGGGATTTCCATTATATATTTCTTGAAAAAAATCATAGAGAAATTTCACTATATATTTCTTGAAAAAAATCATAGAAAAGTTAAATTCATTAATTCACACTATACATACTAACTGCAAATGTGTCTCCATGATGGCCCAAAGATTCTATTCCTGTGTAGAAGTTCAAAGTTGCATTAGGAGATATAAATACTCCTTGCATGCAACATTAAAAAAGCAAAAAAAAAAAAAAAAACCCAACATTAAAAAAGCAAAATATTACAGAAAGCTCAAAAGCCCAACACACAGGAAATGGATACCTAAAACAACAAATTCACTTGATATAACGCTACTCAACACATAAATAAAAACTAGATCAGCCTTGATAGTCAGCCTTGATATTTTTCAAAAACATATTCAATCAAAAATGAGAACTGCAAAATAACACTTTTAGCATGATATAATTTATAGACATTTTCAGAAGTACACAACACTCTAAATCACTCCTAGATAACCATATATAATATAAAAGCCTAAGAAAATAGTCTGAAAAGATTCACATCAAATCTCAATGATTAGAATAAACCCGGGGTGGAGGACCAAGAGGATCTCAATTGCATACTGCTTTAATTCTTTAGAAAGCGATAAAGATAAATGTGATCTCTATGGTGAACTGTTAACTACATGGTTGATATATAAGTATTTGTTATAATTGCGATTTTCTTTTGTTTTAAGGTTTCTGTATTTGAAAAGGAAAAGAATTAGGGAAGGAGATTGACCAAATTCTGTTATGTGCAGGTACAAATATGCTATAATGAATTCCACGGTTATGTATAGTTATAAATCACCAATAAAAATACTAGAAAATATTTCTATGCTTGAATGTATCCCATAGAAAAGTCTAAGAAGAAATACATAAAGTATCAATGACACTGATGTGTGGATGATAATATTATAGGTGATTTTTATATCTTTCTTTGTAATTTTCTATGCTTTCCAAATTTTCCCTATTAGCATATATGTTTTATACTCAGTAGAAAAAGATACTCATTTCCCAATTTTCCATTTCATGCCTTTGGGCTTTTGATACAACGCAGAGCATATTAGTAAGGTCAGGCATATCGGAAAATCAAGAAGTGAATAATACTGGCATCTGACTGCAAATTCTCTTTTAAAAAAAACTTTAAGAGGTGCAAACTTTTGCAATTAAGGGATTTTAAGATCCCTTCTCAATCCTTATTCCAATCTACGCTTATGTTTATTCTTTATGTCTACAGTCATTTCCCCTTATCTGCAAAGGGATTCATTCCAAGACCCCCAACGAATGCTTGAAATTGCAGATTGTACCGAACCCTATATATACTATTTTTTTTTCATATACATATGTACTTATGATAAAGTTTAATTTGTAAATTAGGCATTGTATAGCATGGATGCCCTGAGCAAAGGGTTGATTCATGTCCTGGACAGGACAGAGTGACGGAGTAGAGTAGCATGAGATCTCATCACAACACTTAGAATGGCATGCAGTTTAAAACTGATGAATAACTCATTTCTGGAATATTCAGTTTAATATTCTAGGATCACAATGGACTGCGGGACATGAACTCCCAATAAGAGGAACTATTGTGTTCTTTGGCAAGGCAAAGGCAGGTACTGCTGCTTAGACATCTGGGTGCTTCCTGCTTGTTTCACCTTGAAATGTAGAACTGGACCACACTGAGATATCAGCTAGCGCAGCCCCATCATTTTACCAAAAGGAAGACAGAGGCCAAGCACAATGAAGAGTCTGTCCAAGTCGGTTAGTGGGGCTAGAAACTGAGGGCTGAGTCTGGTTGGGATTTTAGTGTTCCATGTGCCACCTCAAAGTATTTTGCAGAACAGGGAGATGACTCCCTAGGACACTTGAAGGTGTAGAGAGGAAGCCAGGAGGGGAGGAGGTAAGAAGAAATCCTAGGAGACTGGAGAATGGGAATATGGGGGATTCATCTCAGAAGGAGATCTCTGTCCTCCATGAGATATCCATTTAAATCAGGAGTTCTTCTGGGGGAAACCGCAACATGGGGAACCCAAGCGGGACATCCATGTTATGGCATTAGCCCTGGACTGCACTGCGCATATAACCCTAAACTAAGTATATACACATTGGTTATATAACTAAGTATATATACATTGGTTCTTGACTGTTTGATAATGTTTCCCCCTCAATTGTATCTCTATATCCATCTAATAAATTTTTAAAAAATAATAAAATAAAATAGACCTTTGTTCAACTAAAAAAAAAAAAGTATTTTGCAGAAAGTGGTGAGAAAATCACATTGTGTGCCCAAAGATGGGAGGAAACTGGATAACAAAGTTTATATACATTAATTGCTACTGTGTTGATAATGTTTCCCCCTCAAGTGTATCTCTATATACTTCTAATAAAAATAAATAAATAAAAAATAAAGATGGGGGGAAATAAGATATCAACAAGGCAATGTATTGATATTCTCTTAAAAAGCAAACTTAAATTGGTCCTAGATGAAAGCTAACAAGGTTATTGTCACTTAGGCCCAGACTTCTATTTCTATCCTCAAAATCTAATGATTTATTTGAATAGAGTCTCTTCCCTTGCTGAATTTACTTTAATGCACTTCTATACAAGCAGGTGTAAATTTTTCAGCTTGCTTCTTTTCTCATCAAGCATCAATTCAGACCATACAGTACCTTCCAAAACTATCCTCATCAAAGAAAAGTCTTGATAAAGCTAAAGTAAGCATCTTTCACTGTACCTACCTAGCAAGAGGACTGGCTCACTGACTTGGTGATGATGTCTCTCCCCTCCTGGATCTGTCATCCTCTGTGATGGACATCAGCAAACAAATGATCCATTTTCAAAGACAGGTCACTCAGAGCCAGTCTAGTCCCCTCACTTCACCTCCCACCTCTGCCCTGCCAAAGTCACAAGGACGAACTGATCCTATGGTCATCTGCACTGGAAGGCTGGGGTCAGCTGGGCTTTGCCAACCTGCCCAGTCACCTTCACCCATGACTCCTGGGTGCAGCCACAGCCACCCACCACAAAGGATAACACAGGGCCCTGACACTTGCAGGTTTTATTTCCTCCACCATTTGCCTCCCCCACCATGCCACAGCCAGCTCAAGCTGGCCCACACACCCTCCCAGGCCCTCACTGTCTGCCCCACAGACAGGACACAAGCCCATCCTGGCAACCAAGGCCTTTCAAGCTCTGCCCCCTGCTCACCTCTCCACCCTCCTATGTGCACACTCCTTCCAAAGACAAGCACGCATTCACACACACACACATGCACAGACATGTAAACACACTCACATGCAAAATGCACGCACTCATACATGTGCATATAAATGCACCTGCAATATGTGCATACATAAGCATACACATATGTATATGTACATGCATACTTACATTCACATATGCACACGTGCACAAGTGTGCACCACACAGACTTACATAGATGTGAGTATACGGATGCATACACACAAGCAACATACATACAAGTTATACAATCATATGCACCCACACTCACCCAAAGCTTCCAAGTCCCTGAATCCACCATGTCCCTGTGTTCAGGCCTTCACAAAGAGGCTGTCCCTTGACCTGCATCTCTCCTTCCAGTCGCTATCTGCTTCTAATATGCCTCCAGCTTCAAGCTCAAATGTTGCTGCACCAGGCAAATCTCACATATGCAGAGGCTGGGACCCTCTCCTGCTCCCCCCACTTAGCATTCACACCGGGCCTAGCACAAAGCACAAATAGACTCCTACTTAATGAACTGATGAGTGAATAAGAATTGTGGTTATTTAATTGAAGATTCAGAGTTTATAAGTACAAACAGAGTCTAATGATGTGGCTTTCCCTGACCCCTGCCCCATCCTGGCAGCTGCTCAGAGCTGGCCTGTCCAAATCCCTTCCACACCCTCCCTGGGAGCTTTGGGGTAAAGATCCTCCCTCATGTCTCTGTGTCTCTACATGCAACTTTTCTGCTGAAGGACCTTTCTGTATCAGGTGTCCAGTTAGTGAACCAGACACCTGAGGTCCCTTAGAGCTGCAACATTGATATCCAAAATTACAGGGTTGTGACACTGTTGTTCCTTCTGCCGTTACCTTTCTTTCAAAACTCTCAGCCTAAGGTAGGAATTTGAAGCTCTTTTCTGATGTCCCCAAGGTAGGCAGGGAGATGAGGATTCGTTGTCCTGTGACTGATCTCTTACAAGGTGTAACACAAAGGCTTGGGCACAGCAAAAGCAGACAAGGATGTCAAGAAAACACTTCTTAGTCAGCCCCTCCCTGGCTGATAACATCCCCTGACCAGTCAAGACTGGGTTGGGCGAAGTGGGTGAGGTGGGCATCCATGGAGAGGGGCCTGAGTTTCTTCAGTTCCTTGTTCATCCATTCAAAGGAGCATGTGGATGTCCCCTCTAAGCCAGGTCCCAGATGGGCCCCCATAGACAGGTGTAAACACACCATTCCTCTCAGGGGACAGTCATGTAAGAGGACATTTCACTGTTTGTTCCCATTCCACTCAAGGTGACCTGGGCAGCTGTTGGGCCCTGCCAGGTCAGAGGATGAGAAATCTACTGCCCACAAGCCTCGAGTCACAAGCTCAGAGTCACACAGCAAGGGCCATGCAGGGCCTAGCCACCCCAGGCCAGTTCTGCTGCTTGTACCCTGTTGTTTTCCGCCTCCTGATACCACGTTGGGGTCTTGAGAGCTTTCACTATTATTTATGATTATTATTGAGAGTATAATAAAATATTTCACAAATATAAAAATTGCAAAAAGAACTATAATTACCAATGTACCCACCACCCAGAATTGGCAGATGTTAATTCCATAAGTGTTTAGAAGAATTTTAAAGAAATAAAATCAGACGGTGACAACTGAAGTCTGCTCTGTACACCAGCTCCATCCCTTTACAAGATCTGACAAGTAGACCCTACCCTGTGTTCTGCCCATCCTGAGAATGATACGTTAGGGATATGGATCCAAAAAGATAGATAATATGTTCATGGGGCTGGAGCAGTGGCTCAGCGGTTTCGGCGCTTGGCTCACATGCGCAGGGACCCGGGTTCGAACCCCAGCACCACATACACAACCAAGTGTCTGAGCAACAAAAGCCACATGAAAAACTAAATAAAATTGATTCTCTCTTTCTCCCTCTCTCTTTCACTGTCCCTCTCTCTTTAAAAAATTATAAAAAATAATACGTTCATACTTTATTTTACTATTTACACAAAATAATACTGAATTTATAATTCTGAAACATGCCTTCTTCACTCAATTGTAGGTTGATTCATATAAATCTAATTCATTTACTTTAACTGATGCTAGAATGTGTGCACAGGAATATTCCATAATTTATCTAATTCCGTCTAAGTAAGCATTCTGATCTTTCACCGCTAGTAACATTTTCCCAGAAAACCGCCTTGCTCACACCTCCCTCTGCAGATGGAGGGTTCCCCTGGGGAACTACCATAGCAGCAGGATCTCTGGGGCCCCATCTGCGCTACACAGCTGCAGTAGAGCTGACCTCACTGACCTCCAAGGGCAGAGCTCTGCTTCCCTCCTCCCACAGAGAGCCTGCTTCGCCCCACCCCATGATCATTCGCTGGTCCTTTTGCTGGTGCCCTGTGTTGATATTAACGGGCACTCTCCTAGCCAGGTCAGCTGGGCATCCTTTCCTGGGTCCATTAGACCCAGGGGTTTTCTTTTTTGTAATCATTGTTATATTAAAAACCAGTATTACAAGTTATCACATACGAATTTTCTTAAAGGCATAACTCCATTTTTAATTGGTGCATTACAGTTTTACATACTAATGAGCTTCCCTGTGTTACATTCATCCATGAACGGCCTTTGGTAAAGTATGGGTCATATTCTGTAACGTTTTCTTCAAAGGCTCTTTGCCTGTTTTCTTGTTCAATGTTCTTTGGTGAGAGGTTCATATCTGAGCAGAGGATGAGCAGTGCTCTTTTTAATCCTTCCTCTGCTTTCTGTGGCAGGTTCCATTGCAAAAGTCACATGGCTCATCACGCCACAGCAGCGTCCTGAGTGGACTGCGCACAAACATTTTCCCTTGGGGACACAGGGTGGGGACAGCCTGCTGAGCACCTGCTCCTTGCTCTGTGATGGGCTGCTGGCCCTGGACTTTTCAGATGAAAGGGAATTGGTGGGTGTCCAGCCATCTGAGGAATCCAGAGGTACTGGGACAGGCAGGATGAAGAGCTGAGCCTCCTCCACCTCCCTGCCTCACTTCCTATAGCAACCACTATGGCTTACATCGCACCTGATAACCACTAAGCAAAGAAAACCTGGTTTCACCTCTTATGAGACAGCCCCATCATCAATTTCAGAAAGTAATGGAGGAAATAAAAGAAGCTAAGGGAGCTGAAAGCACAGAGCAGAGGCACATGGTCAGGACCAGCTCAGTCTACAGAGCTCCTTCCCCAGATCCACAGCCAGAGATGCATCTGGAAGAAACAACCTGAGCCATGGCCTGGAGGGAAGAGGATGCAGGAGAAGCAGAGAGTCTCCCCCTCAGGAAATCGTGAGAACAATTCTCAAACTAAGTGCCCAGCCCTCCAACTAAGACTCTGAAGAGAGAAACAAAGACTCACATTTGGGAAGCAGAGTAAAGAAAGGGAAAATTTCCCAGGCCTTATTAAAACAAATTGGAAGTCTTGATTGCGCTACATACATTAAAATGCAAAGAAGCATCACAGCAGCTTTGGAAAATATATTTGGCAAAATAAATAGATAAATTTTTAAACTATATGAGGCAACAAAAAGATGAATAATACACTCTTGCTTGATAAGCAAGAGGGCCCGGATATTAGAAAATTCCCCAAGAGTGCTTCCTGTTAAAGAAAATCTCACATGAACAGAAAACCAATGGAAGAACAACTCAGAAGTAAACAATTCAACTCACGTATTTGCAGGGAAGAGTCCTGATGTCCACAACTTTGAAATGCATCAGAATAAGAGTGATGGATGGATGGAAAGTAAAGAATAGAGACAGTAACAAACAAGTGGAAATATTGGTAGTGAGTAATTGGTTCTGGGTAGATGGGAGTGTGTTATAAAATTGTGCAATCATTCTTGCATATAAAATATTTATAATAAAATGCTGAGGAGAGGGCAGGGAATGAAGCTTACTGGTAGAACACTTGCCTACCATGCCCGAGTCCCTGGGTTCAATCCCCAGCACTGAGAAAAAAAGTTATCAAAATTATCATAAAGATTCTATCAGATAATGAATGTGGAGAATGTGGAAGGGCTCTGTACACAATAGTGGATTTATTGATTTTTAAACATGATTAAGACGGGCACCATGGAGCATGCCTATGATCCCAGCAACTCAGGAGGCTGAGGCAGGAGGATCACAAGTTCAAAGCCAGCCTTGGCAACTTAGCGAGAACTTGTCTCAAAATAAAATGGGCTGAGATGCAGCTCTGGGGTAGAATGTCCCTGAGTTTAATCCCAAGTATTAAGAAAATATATACAGTGCCTGCTTGGTACACCCTGGATTCCATTCCAAGAAAGAAAGAAAGAAAGAGCGAGAGAGAGAGAGAGAGAGAGGAAGAAAGGAAGGAAGGAAGGAAGGAAGGAAGGAAGGAAGGAAGGAGACAGGGAGGGAGGAAGGGAAGGAAGGAAGGAAGAAGGAAGAAAGAAAGAGATTCTAGTAACATAACAAAGAGAAACTAAAGCTAAGTAAACAAAGTCTTTATAAAACAAATAAATAAATTAGAAACAGTGAAAAATAGACAACTAATTACTGAATTTCTGTCATACAATCAAAATGAATGTAGAATGAAAAGACAAAAGTGATTGAAGTAATTAAAAGGAATCAGTGGACATGAAATGCAAACAAGTGTCCAATTGATAGATAAGTAGTATCCCTAAAATAGGGACCCTATCAAATTGAATTAAAACATCCAAAGTGGATGAAAACGTTAGAGGGCACAGCGTATTTCAGATGAAAATGATGCTGGAAAATCAACACCAAATTATTTCCTAGGAAGCTTTATTTAAAAAAAAAAAAAAGAAAGAAATTCTTCAGTCATCTAAAAAAAAAAAAAGGACCAACTCCTTTCAGAGAAGAAAAATCAGGCTGCCTTTAAATTTCTCCTAGCACCACAAGATTCCAGAAAATCACAGAAGAGTGTACTCAAAATTTATAGGAAATAGACTATGACCCCGAAAATTCATATTAAGCCAAGTTGAGCAATAGACCATTTCAAACATGCAAGTACTCAAACTATTGGCTATTATCAAAACAAAAGATAAGAACTGGCAGGGATGCGGAAAAAGAGAACTCCTTCACACTACTGATGGGAATGTGAATTGATACAACCATTACGGAAAACAGTATGAAAGACCCTAAATAATTAAAAATAGAACTACAGGATAATCCAGCAATCTCATAATTGGGTATACATCCAAATGAAATGAACTCAGTTACTCAAGGAAATATCTACACTGCCATGTTCAGTACAGTATTCTTATAACAGCAAAGCCATGCACTCAACCTGAATGTCCACGACTGGATGAATGGCTAAAGAAAAATGGAATTTATATACACAGTGGAATATTATTCAGTCCTTAAAAAGGAAATCCTACCATTTGCAACAGCATGGGCTAATCTGGCAGACATTGTATTAGGTGAAATAAGTTAAGCACAGGAAAGATAAATGCTACATGATCTCATTTACATGTAGAATTGAAATCAGAAATAAAATAATAGTGTTTGCCAATGAGTGGGGGAAGGGAATATGGGGAAATGTTGGTCAAAGTGGTCAACGGGTATAAAGTTTCAGTTATACAAGATAAATAAGTTCTGGACATCTAAAATACAATCAGGTGACTATTGTTAACAATATTGTATCACGCACTTGAATTTTGCTAAGAGGGTAATCTTAAGGGTTGTCAATGCAAAAACCGAAAAACGGAAACTAAAAGGTAACTGTGTGAGGTGATAGGTACATTAATTAGCTTGATTGTAGTGACTATTGTATACATTTAATAAACCATTGAGTAGGACACTTTAAATATATACAATTTTTGATGATCACCTACACCATAGTAAAGTTGGACAGAAAACCCTTAGTTATGTAACAAAAAAGATGATAGGTTCTATTTTACAGAACCTAACATGTACACCAGTAACTATAACAAGACTTTAAAGATCGCATTTGAGCAAGGCACGGTGGCACATATCTATAATCTCAACTACTTTGGAGACTGACGCAAGAAGATCACATGTTCTACACCAGCTTGGGCAATTTAATGAGACCCTGTCTCAAAATAAAAAATAAATGGGGCCAGAGCAGTGGTTCAGTGGTTGTGGCGCTTGCCTGGTATGCTCGAGGATGTGAGTTCAAACCCCAGTACCATGAACACAACAAAATCTTGAAGCAACGAAAACCACATGAAAAACTAAAATTAAAATTGATTCTCTCTGTCTCTCTCTCTCTCTGTCCACAAATAAATAAATAACTAAAGGGCTGGAGCAGTGGCTCAGCAGTAGAGTGCTTGCCTGGCATGCACAGGGACCTGGGTTCAAACCCCAGCACCGCATACACAACTGAGTGGATGCAAAACCAGAAAAATAAAATAAAATTCTGTTTCTCTCTCTCTTTTTCTCAAATAAATAAATAATAAAAATAAAAAGGACTGGGGGTGTATTCCAATGGTTGAGAAACCCTTGGTTCAATCCTCACTACCGAAAAAAAAAGATTACATTTGAAGAAACTTGACTTACTGAAGACTACAAGATGCATCTAAAATCTAAAACCGAGTAACCGAGAACCTGAAAGTAAATGGAACAGAGTGGATGGAAAAAGAAGAAACAGGCAAGGGCAGGCAGGGCACTGCCAGCCCGATTCAGTTGAGAGAATCCTCAGGAAATGCATTATGGAGAGAAGAAAGGGCACTTTATAATGATAAAGAGTATAATATGCAATAAAGTGCCAACTGTCAGGAAAATTTATGTGCCAAATAATGCAGCAACAAATTATAACAGGAAAACCTACAGAAAATACAAAGAGAAATAAAAACACCAGTAGCAAAGAGAATTAACTCGCCTCTCCACTTATGGCCAATCAATCATAAACCACAACAATGACAAAAGATTAAGGGTAGGGTCCATGTAACAGGATGAGTAAATACGTCTCAAACTGTGTCCGGCATACCAAATGTCACTGCCATTTCCATGCCCATGAGGTATTTGCAAACCCTGGCCCTTACTCCACCACTGCACCCCCAACACCCTCCAGACCTTTCTCCACCAGCTGCCCCACCTCCGGGCACTCAATAGCCCACATGCAACACAGGTGGGGCTGGAGAACCGGGAGGGAAGTTGACACCCTGGACCCGGCACCAGCTAGAAGCCCTCCTCCCCATCAGGACTGAAATTGCTAGAAAAGGACCCAAAGGTTGGAGCCTGTCCAGAGCAGGCTGAGACGTAGATTGAACTGACACATACCAGGAAGCCATAGCACTAATCCAATTAAAACAGAGAACTTATAAAACACAATAAAAGGACATTTTGCTCAAATCCATGCCAATACATCTGAAACCAGAAACAAAAGGATGACCTACCAGAAAAATTGGAGTCACCAGATTTAAATCCTGCGGAAAAAAATATGTGGAATATACAAAAAAAATAGCAGATGAATTACCCCAGGAAAATATTTGCATATTAATTTCATAATCACATGCTTTGCTGAACTCCCTTATTGTTCTAATAAATTCTCACTAGATTTTCCTGCTTCTTTCATGTATACAAATCACCTGAAAATAATGATAGTGTTGTTACCTTCTTCCCCATTTTTTATATCATATTTCTTTGTACTTTCTAGGCCTGTTAAGTAGTCCTCTCCCTGCTAGGTCAAGTAACAATAAGACAATCATCTTTGCCTTATGTCCACCTTTAATGACATGCCCTCGGTGTTTCTATTCCAGTTGAAGCCAGTCTCTTCTTCGAGTTTGTTTCTCTCGATACAATAAAGGAAGTATTCCAATAAAGGAAGTATTCATTCATTCTTCTTTTAGCAATAACTGCACACTTTTATCAAGTACCAAAATAATCTTCATGGAGCAAATCATGGGTGGTGGCTCTTTTTCTTATGACTTTTTAAAATGGAAATTATCTCTCAATTATCTTTTTAAATATTAATTATTTCTTTATAGCAAAGCTTCCTTGCATTCTTGGAATGAGTCCCCCTGGCTGCCTTTCATTTAAACTTTGTTTGTAAGCTTGATTAGCACTCTATTCCAAGTTTTTCCATCAGTTAATATGAGTTTTATTCTTGTGGTCTCTTTGTCAAGTTTTGGTGTAAACTTTTGCTGCCTTTAGAAAATTATTTAGAAGTTTTCCTTTTCTAAGTTCTAGAACAGCATTTAAATTTTATACTTTGGTAATGTTGAATTCAATCTGGGCCTGGTGGACTGATATAAAATTAGGAAGAAAGAAGCAAAACTATTCCTATTTATGTTAGGGGAAGAACCAGGATAATTAATTGACAAACTATTTGAAGAATAGAAGTATTAATTAAAGTGTCTGAATATGAAATTGATATGTGGAAATAACCAGGTAAAATACCATCAGTTAGAAAATACAACAGAAAGAAATAGAATCCCCTCCCATAGCTTATTCTATCTTCTTCTATCTCCACATCACCCTCCACTTAGAGCCACCCAGGAGGAGAGAAGGCTCCCAAAGATACACAGCTTTGTCT
>PVKS010038618.1:0-17802 GCA_004027875.1 Aplodontia rufa
TTTAAAAAAAAAAAAAAAAAGTTTCCTCCCTCTGGGAGTTTTCCAGGCTGAAAGCTAACATCTGAAACACCCCCTCCACCCCAGGGTGCTGGCCCTAGTTCAAGGCAGCTGTCATCACTGGAAGGCGCCCATCACAGAGGCCAGCAGAGGTGGGGGCCCACAGGGCCAAGTGCTTGCTGGTGCCAGTAGATTCCCAGTCTAATCTGAAGAGCAGTTTCCCCTTCCTGGCCATCCAATTGGTAGCTGCGTAAAATGGCAGCAGGGGGCACCAGGGCCGTGTCCCAGACTGACTTTGTTTCCCTCCTATTTCTTCCCAGAGTACACAGTTCTGACAGTAGCCGGACCACCTACATTTCACTGCTTCCCCTGAGGACCGAACTTGAACTCGGGGCCTTGCCCGTGCTAGGCAAGCGCTTTGCCACTGAGCTAAATCCCCAGCCCCAACTGCTTCCCCTTTTCATTTCAAACGGGACAATGCCCACTGGAGAAATAAACAAAGTAAATGAAAACAACCTGTTATTCTACCAGCTAAGTTATCCATCCTTCCAGGGTTTTTTCCTATGTAATTTTACTTTTTTTTCCAGTGCTAGGAACGGAACCCAGGGCCTCAAACATGCTAAGCATGCGTTCTACCACGGAGTTACACTCCTAACCACCTTAGTGTTATGATTTGGATACGAAGTGTCCCCCCAAAAGCTCATGTGACAATGCAGGAATGTTCAGAGGCAAAATGATTATAGAGTATGAGAGCTGTAAAATCAGTGGATTAATCCACTTGATGGATTAATAATTTGAATGAATTACTGGGTGGTAACCATAGGCAGGTAGGTCACAGGTTCATGTCCCTGGGGAGTGTTTTGTCCTTGGCTCCTAGCTGGCTCTCTTCTTCCTGGCTGCCTTGAGCAGAGCAGCTTTCCCATACCACACCCTTGCCCCAGGATGCTCTGCCTCACTCAGGCCCAGAGCAGGGGAGTCAGCCTGCTGGGACTGCGACTTCTGAAACCGTGAACCCCAACTAAATCCACTTTTCCTCCTCCAGTTGCTCTTGTCAGCTGCTTTGGTCCCAGGGATGAAAAGGTGACTAACGCAGCACTTTCTTGCTTTTCACTTTCCGGGTTACTCACCATCGTTAGGGTGAGGTGCTGCGTTCCTGGCTGCAGTCATGTAAGTGATGTTGAATGTCCTCAGGAAATCCTGCCTGGAGGCACATGGGGTCTACAGCCCCCACTGGGGATGTGGTTTGATCATTTGGTCAAGGTATTGCCCACTTCCTCGGCTCTCCAATTAGTACTTTTTTCTTTGTAACTAATAAGCAGTCTGTGTTTAACGCTTTACACCACACAAACATCCTGCTCCTAAGAAGAGTTCCTCACCCCTAGATTTAGCATCCATGGCCAGTTTTTGCCTAAACCGGTTAGTCCTCACTGCGCTGGTTACGGTGATTTTCCAACTCAGCGCTCCCTGCACTCCCAGCCGCTGGCCCCTGGCATTCTCCTGAGGGCAGAGCCCCTGCTCACCCCCTCCTTTCATCTCTGTGGACTTGGAAGTTCTCATTTTAAAAATGGTTTATGATTCTGGCTTGTTCTTAGTTCTTGGAGGAGGCAATATCTACCAAGCTTCTGTCTGACAAAGTCCAGACTTGGGAAAGGGCTCAGCAAAGCCAGCATTCCAGGATATTGCCAAAACCATCCCTTCTGGAAATTGGCTATTTACTCAAATTGGAAACTCTGATTGTTATGAGAATTCCATTGCTCAAACAACTGTTATGGATTGATGAGAAGGGTACTTGTACAACAAATATAGAAGTCATGAAAAATGAAGCAAAATAATTAGAACTAAAGAACAAAAGAAACCGTATATGTAAAAATTGCCTTTCCTGTCTTTGCAGAAGTTAAGTTTTAACTTCTTAGCCCATAGATTAGGATGCACAAATGTCTTAAGATGAACAATTATAGGACTCAGGATAGCTACAGAATGTCTAGTAAGGTTATAGTAACAAAATAGTTCTAGATTAGTAGTTAATTAGGGTATAAGGGCCTATAACATAGCTAAATAAGAAACATCTGAAGGAAAATAGGGAGTCAGAGTCTTGGGGAAATGTTTGCCCTCTGACTTTTATCAAAACAGGTATAAAGAACTAAAACAACATTATCCTTTTTGAAAATAAAGCCTTTTTGTACAATACATGAAACATTTCATGAGGATTTGACCATGAACTAATGATAAAGTGGATGGTTTTGTGTCTGGTGCTCTGAGACGGTTTAAATGACTGCAGGTGGTCAATTTGGTTAATGAGGCAGATAATGAAAGCATTGTTTATGCACCTGTATAAAAGGGCTCAATAATAAAGAACAGATGGCATTTTGCTCAAGCAGCTTGCTGCGTCTGCTTCAACTTGCTCCAGAGGGTCAGATCGTTACTCCGCACCGACTCCACTCATCCTTTGGGAACCCTAAGAGTTGCTGGGGCTGGCCCTTGGCAAGTGGCACCCGAACAGGGACTTGAAGGTAAGTATATAGAGGTTTTCGGGTTGGATAGGCCTTCTCCTGAGGGTGCTTCAGACTCCCTAGACGATGATTTTAGGTAAGGATAGGAGAAGAGCCAGAACTTTATTTTGAGAGGCTATGGGCCATACTGAGTGTAAAGAAAGAGGACTCTACTGATATAACTAAGCAGATGTTACGTAAGAAGGGAATTGCCGTAACTACACCACAGTTATGGAAGTTTTTCATTTTGTACATACACGTTCACTCTGGATTCTGGAAGAGAGCACCCTAGACTTAGTCACTTGGGGAAAGGTTGGAAAACAACTGAAGGTTTCTTATGATAATCATGGTCCAGAAAATGTTCCTGCAGATACATTTTCATTATGGAATCTTATAAGGGATATATTAGATCCTCAACAAGAGATTAGTAATTTTGATAAAAGTGTTACTAGTTCTACTCTTGAATTGACAGAACAGACCCCTCTTATAAAAATCGAGGGAGACGATAGAGCCTTTTCTGTGAAAGACAGGGATGAGCTTCCTCCTGAGGATGAGGAAGATCTAGGAGAAGCTGCAGCTGCTAATCATTGTGAGGATTTTATGGCTCCAGTACAGATTCAAACCTCAATACCACCCAAATATAGAGGTCATAAGCCCCCTCCACCAAGATCAGTGGGTTTCTTGAGAGCAATACAGGAAGCCCGTAAAGAGGGAGATACTTCTTTTGCTTGCTTTCCTGTTATCGTTGAAGATGAATTTAATGAATCTCCTCAGTAGGAAGCTTTGCCTTATGAATTATTAAAGGAATTAAGAAAGCTGTAAAGGATTAACGGTCCCACTTCTCCTTATTCTTTGCAACTTTTAGATACGGTTGGCAATAGATGGATGACTCCTTTATGATTGGTTTCAGACAGTTGGATCGTGTCTGCCAGGAGGTCAATATTTATTTATTTATTTATTTTTTAAGCGTAGTAGACAAGTTTTATTATAGAAAGCATAGAAAGTAAAGCATAGGGAAAAGAGCAGACTTCCACCAGAGTGGGGGAAGGGGACAAAGCCCGGTCAATATTTATTGTGGAAGGCAGAATATGAGGAATTGGCAAAGATGGGCAACTCATAACCATAGAACTAAGATGTTTCAATAGCTATGTTATTAGGAAAAGGTCCTATGTGGATCTAGCAGCACAGGAAAGAATAGACAAAAAATTAGAAACTAGAATTAATACCCTAGAGGAAATTTTATATGTAGGAAACCAACTTCAAATCATTAAAGCACGTTTGATGACTAGGTGTCACACTAAGTACAGATGGATTTGTGTTACTCCATATCCTTTCAATAATACAGATGTTTCTTGGTAACAAGTTCAGTATCATTTAAAGGGCATATGGAATACTACGGATTCAGCCCCAGATACCTAATCTTTACAAGAGGAAGTGACAGCATTTAGTCATGCTCGACTAGATACTTTAGATACTGCTTAGTTTGGCTTCATTTTTTTATAATGCCTTTACAGGTTTTGTATCAAGAAAACCTTGGGCTGGAGTAGTGACTCAGTGCTTATGGCGCTTGCCTGGCATGCGCAAGGACACGAGTTCAAACTCCAGCACCATGTACACAACAAGGTGTCTGAGCAGCGAAAGTCACATGAGAAACTAAATAAAAATTGATTCTTTCTCTGTCCCTCTCTTAAAAAAAGAAAAACTTGGTTTTCATTTTTTATTGTAGGAATAAGTGCCATCATAATAATTCTTACTCTTTTGTGTTTTTCAATCATCTTCCGACTCATCATCTGCAATGTCAGGACTATCGAACTAGAATTAAAAACCTTCATATTAAAAAATAAAAAAGGGGGAGATGGAGGAGGCAGTATCTACCAAGCTTCTGTCTGACAAAGTCCAGACTTGGGGAAGGGCTCGGCAAAGCCAGCATTCCAGGATATTGCCAAAACCATCCCTTCTGGAAATTGGCTGTTTACTCAAATTGGAAACTCTCTGATTGTTATGAGAATTCCATTGCTCAAACAACTGGTACAGATTGATGAGAAGGGTACTTGTATAACACATATAGAAGTTATGAAAAATGAAGCTATACTAACTTCAAAACAAAATTGGAAATAGAAAGCAAAATAATTAGATCTAAAGAACAAAAGAAACAGTATATGTAAAAATTTGCCTTTCCTGTCTTTGCAGAAGTTAAGTTTTAACTTCTTAGCCCATAGGTTAGGATGCACAAATGTCTTAAGATTAACAATTATAGGACTCAGGATAGCTACAGAATGTCTAGTAAGATTATAGTTACAGGGGCTGGAGCGGTAGCTCAGTGGTTTTGACGCTTGTCTGGCAAGCATGAGGACCCGGGTTCAAACCCCAGCACCACTTACAGGACTAAGTGTTAGAGCAACTAAGGCCATGTGAAAAACTAAAGTTGTTTCTTTTTTTTTTTTTAAAGGTTATAGTAATAGGGTGGTTTTGGGTTAGTAGTTAATTAGGGTATAAGGGCCTATAACATAGCTAAATAAGAAACTTCTGAAGGAAAATAGGGAGTCAGAGTCTTGGGGAAATGTTTGATCTCTGACTTCTGTCAAGCAGGTATGGAGAACTAGAACCATCATTATCCTGTTTGGAAATGGAGTCTTTTTGTACTATACATGGGGCAGTTCCTGAGGACTTGACCATTAACTGGTGATGGGGTGGATGGTTTTGTGTCTGGTGCTCTGAGACGGTTTAAATGGTTGCAGGTGGTCAATTTGGTTAATGAGGCAGATAATGAAAGCATTGTTTGTGCACCTGTATAAAAGGGCTCAATAATAAAGAACGGACAGCATTTTGCTCAAGCAGCTTGCTGCGTCTGCTTGCAACTTGCCCCGGGGGTTCTGGTCGTTATTCTGCGCCAACTCCACTCATCTTCGGGGACCCTAAGAGTTGCTGGGCCTTTTTGAATACTGTTTTATGCAACCCCAAGAGTAAGGAAATATTTTCCTTTGCTTTGTCCAGAATTTTTGGCTTTATTTCCATAATTGGGTATTTTTATATTATTTTGATACCAGGAATTGAACCCAGAGGTACTTAACCTCTGAGCCACATCTCTAGTACCCATCCCTTTTTGTGAGAGAGGGACAGTGAGAAAGAGAATCAAATTTTATGTAGTTTTTTAATTGGTTTTCATTATTCTGATACTTCATTGTGTGCGTGGTGCTGGGGTTTGAACTCACATACTCGCGCATGCCAGGCAAGCGCCGCAACCACTGAGCCACTGCTTCAGCCCCTCCAGCCTCCTTTTTAAAAATCTTTTTTGAGATAAGGCCTCACTAAGTTGCTGAGGTTGACTTTGAACTTGTGATCCTCCTGTCTCAGCCTTGGGATTCTAGGCATGTGTTTTGCCCCTGGCCACAATTGGGTATTTATCTGAATTTTAATTTTGGGGGTGCATAGTGATATAGAGCTTCAAATTTATCAATCTAACATTTCCTAAACTTTGTAACTCTATTTTTTCTTTTAAGAGAGAAAGAGACAGTGAGCGAAAGGGAGAAGCAATTTTTATCAGTTTTTCACGTGACTTTCACTCCTCTGAGACTTCGTTGTGTGCGTGGTGCTGGGGTTTGAACTCGCCTACTCGTGCATGCATGGCAAGCGCCGTAACCACCGAGCCACCGCTCTAGCCCCTCTATCTTTAGAGTTAATTGTCACAGATGTCTGGTTCTTTGGATATTCTCTTCTGCTGCTTCATTTGTCTTGTTCTAATGCACTGAGCTGCCATTTAAATGACTGGAGTTCTGCAGTACATGATGATATATCATAGGCAGATGCCTCTCCCCCCCCATTTTTTTGGTATTAGATAAATATGGAGTTACCCCCTCATTTTTCTCATCCACAGAACTTTTAGGATCATCTTGTCATTTTAAAACTGTGGGGATTCAGATTGCTACTTGGCACTGCATCAGATTTATTGGGGGAGTACTATGCCAAATACCAATGCTGAAACTTCAAATGCGGGATATTTTCTGTTTACTCGGGTCTTCTTTATGATCTCTAAGAAACTGTTCTCTTCGTCTATACCTTGCTCATTCCTAGTTGGATTGACTCCCAGGTGTAGCTCAGCTTTCGTTGCTTCTGTGGTTGGATATTTTCCATTACTTTGGCTGGACTGCGTGGGAACTCATCTTGGTACTCTGATACAGCCAGCAAAGGCCTTCGCTACACATTGATAGTTCCTTCGTGAGGGAAGGTTTCTGATGGTCTGTTTCTTACATGGTGGCTGAATCTTCCAGGACCAAACCTGCAGACTCCTGTTTCCCGTTCCCCAGGGTTCCTCAAGCCTTGATGGGGACACGAGTCACCTAGGAATACTGGGAATTTTGTTTTGTTTTGTTTTAAAGAGGGAATCAACTTTATTTACTTTTTCATGTGGCTTTCGTTGCTCCAACCCTTGGTTGTGTACGTGGTGCTGGGTTTGAACCTGCATCCTTGTGCATGCCGGGCAAGCGCAGCAACTGCTGAGCCCCAGCCCCTAGAAATATTGTTAAAGTACAGTTTTGATTCAGGCGGTCTGAGATGGAATCTCTGGCCTGTGTTTCTAACAAGCTCCAGGTGAGGCCAGCATTGCTGGTCTTGGACCACACTGAGTAATGAGGGGCTAGGTCATTCCTTTCATGTAGACTACTTATAACAGATTTCTCTGGGCCCCAGAAGGGTTTGTGAAATGGTGGAGCTGAAAGAGCTCCTGGAAACGAGTTGGTTCAACCACTTTGCAACACATCTGAAGAACACTGCCAACACCAGGGTGGAGGTCCCTTAGCCTATGCCCTGGATGGCCAGGACTTTTCCAAGAGGTTGAGCTGGGGCTGGGACTTTTGGTCCTTACCCAACTGGTCTTTCCCTCTTTCCATGGCAGCCTTGACTGATGCCATGTACCTGTCCTTGAATTTTCAAGGATGGTGCTGCCTAATAAAGACCATCCATTCCACTGGATTCCATTCACCCCAGCTAAAACTGGACCCAGGAAATTTATCAAGTTGTGTTCCAAACAAAAGAGATGCATGCTGAGAAGACTGCTGTCATCAGTAACCAGCCTCGTCTGATGCTGCGGACACAGGCAGGGGCTCTGCGGGGCTCTGAGCAGTATTCATGCCTGGCTCTGATCACAGATGATTAGATTTGATTGATCATGTGAGGGCAGGTCAAAAGACAGGTAAAAGATAAGGTGTTCAAAGGCCATGCAAACCACAGGCAGCCAGGCTCCCTTTTAGAGCAAACCCCCAGCCTGAGCCACAGAACACCCACCCCTTGAGTAATGGCCTCGAACAGCTCTACCATTGAACCAGAGATCCGCAAAGCCAAAGGTCCCCTCCCTGAAGCCACAGGATGTGGAAGGCCCAGAGCTGCTACTCACTGGGGCCAGAAGTTGCCATCTCTTCAGGCCATGGGGTCACCAGTGCTGAGGCATCTGCCAGCTGGCTCATTCACTAGCCTGCTAGTGGACTCAAGGGGGACCTGTGGACAGAGCTGGCAGGTCCTGTAGGAAACCTCCCTGGAGATGTCCCCAGGCTGGGCGGTGCCAGGCTCTCCCTGTCCTGAGACTCTTCCCCTCTCAGATGGGGCTGGGTGCCCTTTCTCAGAAGCATCAGGCTGAGCAGAAGGTGCTGAGCAACAGGGCAGGCCCTCCTGATACTCTGGGCAGGGCTACGGGAGAGAGGCCTTACTGTCCACCACCCTTCCCTTGAGTAGGGGTCTGTTCTGGGGGTTCACCATCCTGAAGAAGAGGCCCCTTCCTTCTCTGCTAACTGAAACCTATTTCTTCTGTCTCCCAGAGATTTGTTTGGTGAATATTTTTTCCTTTTGCATGATCCTCCTGCCCCAGCATCCCAAGTTGCTGGGATTACAAGCATGAGCCACCATTCCTGGCTCCCACGGTTACTTCTTTATGCCAGCAAACTCTGTAAAGCACCTGTACTGGGTGTCACATGGGGAGGATCACATCAGAGGGCTCTCTCCGAGGGGCCAGCTTTTAGTTCTAGGACCTGCCCAGGACATCCAGCCTCTCTCTCAAGGGGCTACAAGTCCAGGTGGACAGGTGGCATAGGCCCATGTGTGGGCTTATGAGGGTCACTATGTATGATTTAGGGGTGGAATGCCTGTCATCCTCCCCCTTTTTCCTTTCAGGCCTTGAAGTCAAAATTCCTCAATCCCAATCACTCTTGCTTTCACGCTCACCTCCCCAGGACCCCACAGGTATACAGCGAGTGCTTCCTGGGTGAAGGGTGACTCTTCCTTCTGCTGGCAACACTGCCTGGGAGCCGACATGTCTGGTTAGTGACCTCAGGGTGCAGCATTTGGACCCAAGGTGACAGCCCCCATGGCCATCATAGGTGTCTGTGTGACACTCACCTGTCTGGCACACTGGGACTGGATGAAAATGACTTTCCTAGAGGTGCCCTCAAGGTGATTCAGAGGAGGAAGGATGCTGTCCAGGCACTTGGACTGGGATCTCCTCCTGAAAGCAGGCGATTCCAGCCACGGAGGTTGAGCACAGAGCTTTTTATTCAAAGAAAGAGGTGAAGGTTTGCACCCAGCCTCCCTCCCTGAAAGCCACTTCTCGCTTTGACATCAGGCGTAGTGCTTTCATTTTGGGTTTGAGCAGAATGTTAAGGGTCTGTGGCCACTGTAGAAAGAAGGCCACTGTGTCACTAGTGCATTGGCATTAATCAAGGTGAAAGCTGACCCAGACCATGAAAATAGGCCACCAGCCTTCCTGGTTCCTCTAAAGCTACAGTGTGACTATCACCCGTCTTGTGGAACACAGCTAGAGCACTGTGGCAAGGGTTAGGAATGCTGGCTCCTCCGGCAATTAACTGCAGAGCCTGGTGGGGCACCCGTTATAGACAGGGGATTCTCTGTGACAGATCCCCTCCCTCTAGGGAATGCCCGAGGATGCTGCCCAAGAACAAGGCCCTTGCTTTGGGTGCCTGCCTTTGACGGTGTCCTAAGGCTGTATCTCCAAACAGTGACCACCTTCCCCACTCAACTGGGGCCACAGGTCCCTTTAGGACTCTTGCCCTGTCACCTAGAGCCTCAGGGGGACCCTGACATGGAGAGGTGACATGGGCAGCTTCTGCCTCATTTCTAAACCCTCCGCCAATCTTGGTGCCAGCCCATGTGGGGAAATGGGTAAGAACAAGGGCCAATCTGGGAGCAGGGGTGCAGCGTGCCTCACATCTGATGGGGTGTGGGCTCTCAGGTTAGACTGCGGAAGGTGCTGCTTCACACACCACGGCCACAGGGCAGAAGAGCAGAGAGCCTGCTCGGACAGCTTAGGCTCCACGTGGGCTGGCTGTGTCCCAGTTCATCCTGGCAGAATGGGGGCCCTAGAGGAGATTCTGTCTCCTGGGTCCATCAATCTATAGGCTCTGGCCGTTACCATTATGTCTGAGAGACAAGATGGGCGCCATCTTGGGAGAGCTGACTTAAAGCATAGGCAGAATTTCTGGTCAGTTCTGCCCACATGTGTTCTGGTATTAGGCTCTGTCCAGGAGGGCAAGTTAAGTGAGGCTCCCATGGGGAGGCTAGAGTGCCCGGAGTTCCCGTGCCTCACCTGTGAGTAGATGCAGGCAAGGCAGCTGCAAGCTGTTTGAGTGAAGGTGCTGTTGCCCACGGAATAGAGTTAAGTTTTGTTGCTAGTGTCATAGCTCAGGCTCACTTCTGTTCTGGGCAGGCCCAGCGCGCACGCGCGCACGTGTGTGTGTGTGTGTGTGCGCGCGCGCGCGCACGTACAGGATTCTGGCTTAAACCAAGCCTGAGCTCTTGAAGGTAGACATGACAGCCATGCCTTTCTCCTCATTTCAATAGCAGTGGGGCAAATCCTTCCAGAGAGGCTGGGGTATCTGTGACCTTTCTAGGTAGGTTTCCCCAGTGTCAGTGTTCCACCTTGTCCCCAAGGCCAGCCCTGTCCTGCCCTTCCATCAACAGCTGGGAGCCAGGGCCCCAACCTTGCCAAGAGAAGGTAGCCTCCCAAGGAAAGCCCGAAGTGAGCTCTTCCTGCCCCTGGCTGTCCTGCTTGGGGTGTCCTTTGAGGGCAGAGACTGTGGGAGCCAGCCAGGCTGGGAGAAGGAGTCCTGATCACTGCTCTCTGTGTGCTCCAGTCTCCCCCCACCCTGACTCAACAGGGGAGAGGAAGAAGGGGGTCACAGGCACGGTAAGACGAGCATGTGGCCTGAGGGGCATGTCAGGTGCTGGGGAGGACGTTTAACCGTGACCCCAGAACACGGGCTGGCATTCACGTTTGGTGTTCGCTGTCTCCACGACAGCATCTATTCATCTATCACCTCAATGGAGTCCTCGTCCTTTAGCTCTGCTGAGTGTGCCGCTGCGGCTGCAGTGCTGTCTGAGTCTGACAGCGATGACACCTGCCGCACCAAGTCCTTGTTACTGGGCGTCTCTGGCTGACACGGTCTGGTGAAGGGGCTGAACCAGTTCAGGGAGAAGTCCCCACCAAAGGTCTCTTTCACCGACCTCCAGCTCCTCCTTTGCTCCCTGGGCTGATTCTTTCGTTGGAGGCGCTCGATGCCCTAGGGGAGGACAGGAGAAAGCATCAGCATGGTCCAGGGCTGCACTTCAGCAGCCTCTTGGTCCTGCAAGGCAGAGGGGCAGGCCGCGGGCAGGGGTACGATGGAGACTGGCAGGCCATGGCCTTCTGTGGCCCAGGTCACTGGGAGGCCCTCAGGGCTGCTGGAGTGTGGATGGGGAGCAGCATGGAGCTGTGGCACGCAGGGCCTCCCCAGCAGCTGGCCTCTGTCTCCTGCCCAGCCCTCCCCCTCCCACAGGCACAGGCCAGCTGCTGAGTTGCCAAGGACCAAGGAGTCATATACTAGGCCTCTCCAAGCATGAGCTGGGTGACCCATCTGCAGAGACCAGTAGGAAAGGTAGCCCTGTTTTCTGGGTCATGCCCCTCATGGTAGGAGTGGCAGGCTCTGCCTGAGGACAGCCGACAGGCAAGGTGCGAGTGCAGGAACAAACGGCGTGCGAGGTGAAGCAGGTGCCAGCATGCAGAGGCACTGGGGCGGCCTTCTCATGCAGCGGGTTCTCCCTGTGGCCTCTCCCGGGCCACCCACTCACCTGCCTCTGGGTGCTGGCTGAGCCTCGGCCACCAGGCCAGAGTGTTGGGGTGAGGAAGCACAAAGGAGTTAAAGGCACAGCTAGGCCAGCTCTCCAGACACACAATACCCCAGAGGCTCTGACCCCCCAGTGCGGTCTCTGCTTTCTCCATCTCTTCTGGAAGCCAAGGGCATTTGCTGTGAGGGTGCCAGACGTGGATATGCTCCTTCGCATGATTTGAGACCACCTTGGAAAGATCTCTGCACCTACTTCTAGGTTCTGTTCCACACACGATCCTTACATAACCCGCACAACCCTTTGTTACGCAGAAAGAGAAACCAAGGGACACATGCCATCTCGGTTCTGACTGTCCCTTACGCCAGTCCTTCTCCAGCACCCTTTCTTCCCATGCCATCTCTCTGATTTAAGTTTCTTGCCTTTTGAAAACAAAACTGTAAATGAAATAATCTGATCTAAAGATACCTCCTGTAAAAGGCTTTTTAATTACCAAGGGGAAAAGAGTAACTTTATAGTAGGGAAATGTTGCAGATACCAACCTAACCAAATGGTCACAGTTAACATCACGGGGTGGAGCAGTGGCTTGGTGGTTACGGTGCTTGCCCAGCATGCACGAGTACAAACTAAATTGTTTCTTTCCTCACTGTCCCCCCTCTCTTAAAAAAAAAAAAAAATTAACATCATGTGTCTCCTGATGCAGCCCACTAGGGCCACAACAGTGCTTCAGTGACACTCCTGCCAAAATGTGCAGCCTCAGTCGAACCATTAAAGAACAGCGGACAAATGCTCCTCGAACAATATTCTGCAGAAAGCACGGCCCACCATCCTGAGAAGGGAAAGCCTAGGAGGGACTGTTCTGGAACGAGTTTGAAGTGGTGGCCACATTATGAATTGTAGACTTCAAAATGATCATGCTTTGTGATTTCACCTTAGTTTTAAAAAAAGGTCGTGGTCATGAAAGGGAGAGACTGAGGACGGCCAGGTGTGGTGGTGCACACCTGTAATCACAGTGACTTGGGAGGCTGAGGCAGGATTGCAAGCTCAAGGCCAGTCTAAGCAACTTACCAAGACCCTGTCTCAAAAGATTAAAAAAAAAAGGCTGGGGTATGTAGCTCAGTGGCAAAGTAATTTTGGATTAAATTCAGGATCCTGGGACAGGGACAGTGGGACAACAGGGAAAATAGGAATAAAGTACACAGGTTAATAGTATTCATTGTCTCAGAAAATTCTTTTTTTTTTTTTTTTTTTTTTTTAAAGAGACAGGGTGTCATGGTGTGCATGTGTCTATGTTGCCCAGGCCGGCCTTGAACGCCTAGGCTCCAGATCCTCCTGTGTTAGCCTCCAGAGCAGCTGGAGTGTGCCACCATGCCCAGCTTCAGGTTTTCATATTTGTCTTATGGCTGTACAAAATGTTAACCTGGGATGAGACTGATGGAATGGTATATGGGAATTATTCATAATATTCTACTTTTTTTGTAAGTTTAAAATTATTTCCCAATGAAATATTACAATGCAAAAAATCCAAGACACAAATATTTCTGCAGCACAAATGAACACTGAATTATGAAAATGAGAAGTTGCCCAATGATGGTGACGTGAACGAGTCTATAAATCAGAACACTTTAAAAAATGGAGTGAATACATTTTTCCATGACATTGGAACATCCTGCCTGCGGTGTCAAGGGAAGAAGGCAAAGGTGCGTGTGCCATTCTCCTGGAACCTGCGGATCCCTTTAGGGATGGGATTTTAGATGGTTTGTATTTATTTCTGTAGACTTTCCCACATGTTCCAGGTTTTCACCAATGAGCAGGTGTTATTTTCTGTAATCGAACAAAGGCCTTGAGGGACCCCATTGTGCTCAGGATGCCAAGCTTCTGTGATGGCCCCCAGGCCAGGCCTCCTGAGCAGCAGTGACAGCTGACTGAGAGGTAAGGGGCTTTGGAAATCCCACACCTCCTTCATGGTGACCAACTGCAGTTTGTCAAAGCTGGGACATCACGAGGCAGAAGGCTACAGAGATGCCTAGAAGCGAGATTGGCTGTATCTATTCAGATGGGACTTGTTCAAGGCCATGACCCTTGGTGGCCACTAGTTCTTTTTTTTTTTTTTTTTTTTTTTTTTGGTACCAGGAATTGAACCCAGGGCTGCTTAACCACTGAACCTCATCCCCAGACCTTTTTTTTTTTTTTTTTTTTTTTTTTTTTTTTTTTTTTTTTTTTTGGTACCAGGAATTTAACCCAGGGCTTCTTAACCACTGAACCTCATCCCCAGACCTTTTTTTTTTTTTTTTTTTAAATTTTGAGGCAGGGCCTAAGTTGCTGAGGCTGGCTTTGAACTTGCAATGCTGCTGCCTCAACCTCCTGAGTTGATGAGATTACAGACATGTGCCACAGTGCCCAGCTAGGTGGCCACTAGTACTATGACACTAAGCAGATGGGGAAACAGAGGCTGTGACAGTGCAAAGCTCACCCGGCTGGTTGTAGAACTGGAACTAAAGCTGGGGTCGTCTTTCACTGCCCAGTGTTTTCTCAATCCCACTGCAAAGCCTCGCTCTGCCGGTGCTGATCTTAGTCAGAAAAAAGATGTGGCGGTGAACAAAGAGCGCCCAGGATCACTAATTTCCGCTCACATGGCGTGCTCCCATTCAACCTCAACAAGCCCATGAGAGTATTCCAGACAGAACCTGGCCCGCCTACATGCACACGAGTTCCTTAGCAGTCAAGTGGACTAACGTCCAAGGAATATCAGCTCTGAGTCTGCAAAGAAAATACTCCAAGTGAATATGATGCATAAAAAGGACCGGGGGCTTTTTTTTTTTTTCCTGGTAGCACTCAATTTTGAATTCTGTGTAGATATAAAGGTGTCCTAAGGCCAAGTTCGTAAGCTCGAAGTTTGCAGAGAAGCAGTAATACCCACTTCAGGCCCAGGAGAACAGAGATGGCTGGGGTGGCCCAAGTCTGCTCCTCTTTTGGAGGTGTGTGACTTGGGTGATGCGTGAACTGTGACTCATGAACAAATCCGATGATTCCCCAAAACCAATGTATCAGGACTAAGGCTCCACAGGAGGCAGAGACCCTGGCTCCCAGCACTATCGGGGTGAAGAGTCAGAACCTCACACAGCCCACATAAATGTGCTTCTCCAGAGCTGGTCATATAACATGCTCTCTTCGCAGCTTCACACCTTGCCTTCCCTTCGGTATTAGGCATTTAACCCAGGGGTGCTCTACCACCGGGTTACACCCTCAATCTTTTTTTTTCTCACCAAAGGGGCTGAAGCTGGCCTTGAATTTGCAATCCTCCTGTCTTGGCCTCCTGGGTAGCTGGAGTTACAGGTGTGAGCTACACAATCGGAATCCACAGTTGGAAGTATTTTTGCTGCATTGCAGAATACAAATACATGTACGCATGCGGGCACACCCACCCACAATTTTATGAAACATATTCTACAATGTGTAATGTATTTAAAAACTGAAAAAATGCAGGTTGCAAACTGATAAATTGATTATAGAAATCATGAACAGTTGTGGCCTACGGTTTGAAAAGCACAGCTCTAATGCAGTGACTAGTCACTAAAGCCACATCATGTGCCACACGCTATACATTGACATTCATTACTATCATATAATCATGTCAACCTTGTGCATTAGACTATCATGCCCATGTTAGGGCAGGAAAAGTGGGACTTGCAGAAATGAGTGCCCAAACTTATACCTTGGTGCAGCAGGAAGTAACCAAGCAGGGGACTGAACTGAAGACTAAGGCTGGATCCCAAAAGCTTGGTCACCACCCATCCCCTTAGTTGGAGAAGTTCAGGGCACCCTCATGTCTGTTCTTCCCCTAGAAGCTTACTTATCCGCAATCCTTGTCATTACCCAGATCTGCTCCATGGGCCCCTCCCATGGGAGGGAGGACAGAGGGTGGAGAGGGATCCCCGGGCTTCTCTGCTTTGCTTAGGAATCAGTCTGGTAGCTCGAGTGAGCAGGAACCTTCTTAAGGAAGAGGGTGGGAAATGACTTGTTCGAGAGCACATGGGTCACAGTGCTTATTCTGTTTCTCTGTGAACTCATTTCATCTTCTTGAGTCAGGGCCTCACTACGTTGCCCAGTCTGGGCTCAAGTGGTCCTCTCGCCTCTGCCTTGAGTGCTGGGCTATCCACGTGCACCGCCGAACCCAGCTCATTGGAAATTCTTTATCTTCTATGAGGTGACTCTCAGCTTGGACATGTTTTGAAAAGATAGGAGAAAGTCACGTGGCTGCGGAGGCCCACAGATGGGAACCACAGCAGGACGCAGGCTGGTCAAACGCCCCTGGCTCTCAAGTACTCACCAGCTGCCACTCCCTTCTGGGGGTCCCTCGGTCCACTCTTCTTGCTCCCTTCTGGGCTGTGCCCTTGGCTGAGACAGCTCAACTGCGGAGATGCTTAGGAGGAGCACCGAGCGCAGCTTCATAGATGGCCTGTTTCTCGGCATGCATTTGTTGAACAGGCCGTTGTGGGCATGGTGGAAGCAGGGCTCAGTGGCTTCACTGCAGGGGACACCTGTGGCTTCACAGTTGGCACACTCCACCACACTGAGCCTGGCCGCACACTGTACCCATCATCATCAGGCAACAGGGGTGACCTAAAGTGCCACTGCCCCCGCAACCTGCCTGGGGCCCTGGGTTCAATGCTTGGTACCGCGCGCAAAAAAAAAAAAAAAAAAGCAGTGGTCTCACCAGACGTCCTTGGATCCTGGAGGGACCCTGGCAAAACCTTTTTTTTTTTTTTTTGTGCTATTTAAGAGGCTCTGGCTGGGCTGCAGTGCAGCTGTGTGGTAAAGCACTTGCCTAGCATGTGTGAGGGCCTGGGCTCCATCCTCAGCACTGCAAAAACAAAAGGTGGAAGGGCAGGCTTCCTTCACTTCTCTTTGTGCGCTGTAAGTTTTAAAACGGGAGAAGCTTAAGCCAGGCCTGGTGGCACACGCCTGTAATCGCAAATGGTTCAGGAGGCTGAGGCAGGAGGATTCAAAGTTCAAAGCCAGCATCAGCAACATAGCCAGGCCCTAAGCAATTTAGCTAGACCCTGTCTCAAAATAAAATGGGTTGGGGGATGTGGCTCAGTGGTTAGGTGCTTCTAGGTTCAAACCCTGTTACCAAAAAAAAAAAGCCTCCTAAAAAGGAGCTTGTGTGCGATGCCAGCCTTGGGGGTGTAATAAACGCTAGTTAGTGCACCTCAGCTGAGGATTTCTGATCAGGATGGTGGATACTAACTATAAGCAGCTTGACTACAGTGAGTAAAAGCTGGTAATTCTTTTGCTGTTTCATGAAGTTATTAGAAAGACAGAATGGTGTAACGAACAGGAGACGTGGCATATGTATTTCTGCCCAGGTGTGCTTGTGTTTGATGTCACCAAGTCCATGTAAATATGCATACATTAGTTTGGACCTAGGCCTTCTGCATGATCAGTCTGGCTGACAATGATGGATGAATGGAAACTGGGATCACCTAATCCAACACGGCAGGTCTTTCTCACTTCCACTCCCCAGAGCCCATGTTCTGAAAGCCTGGCTATATTGGTTCATTTTCCCATGGGGGAAAGGGAGATGTCCTCTTTTGTTCCATTTGAAAATACTAGATGAGTTCAGGGGTGGCCCTTCTTCCTGTGTGGGTGCCTGACTGTGAACCACTTCCTGTGCTGCAAATGATGGCCACATTCCTCAGTCACTGTACTCTCGGCAAGGAGTCTGAAGGAAAGTGAAACGGGAAAGATACAGGCTGTCTTGGGGGTGCTCCTACCCTGAGTGCAGCATTTCACTCTGGCTTGAGTGCTAGGGACGCTCACCCTTTTCAGCCCAAGAGCTTGTAAAACACCCAGGGGCACATTCGCTTGGGACATTCGAAAGAACCTTTTTCTCAGGGAGAGAAACTTAGTACACTCAGGTTTAAATGAGGAGCCTGTTTTTTTTTTTTTTTTTTTGTTAGAGGACAGTGAGAGAGAATCTATTTTTTTATTTACTTATTTTTGGTACCAGGAATTGAACCCAGAGGAGCTTAACCACTGAGCCACATCCCTAGCCACCCCTGCCCTTTTATTCTGAGACAGTGTCTTGTGAAGCTGCTTAGGGCCCCGCTAAATCCTGAGGCTGGCTTTGAACTTATGATCCTCCTTCCTCAACCTCCTGCGTCACTAGGAACACAGATGTGTGGCACTGCACTTAGCAAGCCTCTATTTT